>OU015503.1:118767839-118798121 GCA_907164885.2 Dolomedes plantarius | reverse complement strand
TATATGTATCATTTAAATAAGTGTAACACAGAAAACAAGTGGAGTGCCAATCCAGGGAAACTACATCCAAATCCTGAAACTGAAGTTTCGAATGGCTGGGGGGAGTTGTGACCCTCCTACTCCGGTTAAACTAGTTTTGTGCCGCGGCAACACTCCCGGAAGCCCGAAATCTCAGTGGGACCTAGACTTTCGTCAAATATTATTTAAAAACTAAATCAATAAACAAAACAACATTTTAAACATCAAAACTCGAAAAACCTATTTAAACACAGTGTTTGTATAAATTTCAACTATTATATTCATGTATAATTATAACCAACCTACTTTGTTTCTCACATACCTGTATATTGCTACAATGTAAGGATGTTCCCCATTCAAATATCTTTTATACTGTATCCCAATCTCAAATAATTAACATACCCGTTACGGTTTAAAGAAAACGGTGTTTATATTCGGTTTTACTGATATTTAAAAATTTTTTTATATTAGACATTAAAAAAGACTTAGGGAAACCCATCTCTAAAGCAAAATTTATAAATTGTTTAATTTTAAAATCCATATCTATATTTTTAGTATTGAGACGTTTACATCTTGTTAAAAAATTAGTGATTACATTTCTTTTGATGTTTAGGTGTATGCATGTTGTCCATGACATAATACGATTTGGTTTAAAACTATATTCATCTCGTTTATCATACATTTTTGTAATTATTGAGCCATTGCTAACTATAATACTTAAATCTAAAAAGTTCAAAAAACCCTCCTTATTGCACGAAGTTTCAACTAAATTTAAATTACTAGGGTAAAAACTAAAGTCCAATCCTGTGTTATTTACAAAGCATACCAAAATGTCATCAACATACCTAAAAACTTAACTTCATTTAATAAACTTGTTCCTGTTTCGTAATTATGTAAATAGATATCAGCAAGAATTGAAGAGCATCCCCCTCCCATAGGGACCCCATGTATCTGCTTATATATATCACTTCCATTGTATAAATAAATTTCTTTTAAAACAAGCTGTATCAAAGATTTATATCGGTTATATGTAATAAACTCTTGTAAATCGTATCGTTCATATAGATTTAAAATGATATTATGTAAGTCATCTAAGTTAATAGAGTTAAATAAATCCGAAAAGTCATAACTAGAAATTCCTACAATATCCTCCATGTAACTAATACTTTTTACCACTTCATAACTATTATTAACTATATATGTGCCTTCTTTTTTAATTTTTATCATAACGTTTTTGAGTAATTGTAATAGACGGTTATTTGCAATAGTAAGATAAGTGTTACAGCCTATTGTTACGGCTCTAAATTTTATAGGCACCTTATGAAACTTGGGGATTAGTACTATGTAAGGAAATTTAATTTTATTAATGCCTATTTTGAAACCTATACGTAGATATAACGCGTTTATTTTATTCTTAATTTCGTCAGTGTTTATATTTATATTCTGATAAACTGAAGTATCACTGTAAATAGCAATTAATTTATTACAGTAAAAACGTTTACATAATAAAGCATAGTTGCTGGCCATTTTATCGACATAAGTTATAACATAACTATGCCTTAATTTAACGATACTGTTTTTTAAACTGTTTAAAGAAACACTAGGATCGTGATGATTATATATTTGTAAATATTTATTAATAGATAATTGAAATAACTTTTTAATGTTAAAAACCCATTCAGCAAAAGTGGTTGTAGGGTGGCTATATTTTACTGCTAATTTATACACAAAAACATCTAAATCTCTATCAAAAGTATTTACTACTCCGAATCTAGATCCTTCTACACGATAACCTGTACCCTTATACATTATGAACTTCAACTTCTCATCTTTTACTATTTCGATGTTACCAGTGATGACATGTCTATAATTTTCGTTGTAATAAGGGGAAGACGTGCTGCAATCACAAGATTCTGGCATATGTTTATATATATTTTTAGATATTTCGTTATAGTTAAAAATCTTTCTACCTATAGGTAGTGAATATTTGAAACAAGGGCTAATATACAAATCTTTTATGGGTAATAAACTACTGCAAGAATTAAGGATTTTGGAAAAAGTTATCTTGTCTACAATACTATTGTTATATGTCACAACACAATATTCCTTAGTCAATTTTTGGTATGTTACAAGATCAGACAAATTTAAACCAAGATAAAAACTACGTGATTTAATGTTATCTATAAATGCATAAGGGGTAAGCGAGTCCTTTCCAAATCTGGTTAAAAAATCAGAACTATTACACAATTTCCAAAAATTACCCAGCCATTTTCGCTTTACACCATAAACAAAGTTCTTTATCCAGTTATATGGAATATAGGATAACTGTTTAATCTTTACGCATAAAGTATTTAGTTTTTTCAAAAGATCGTTATATTTACGAGTACCACCACCACCACCACGTTGTTTCCTTTTTAACGTTTTATTCACTGTCAAGCTATTGTATGGATTAACTCCCGGCGAAGACACATTAGAAATATAGCTTGGTCCTATATTTTGGCCGAATAAAAGCGTATTTAGACCGTAAGGGTAAACAGTGTTAAACTTTTGTATATGGTAATTTTCCCACCATAATCGCATCTTGTCATTAATAATTAAATCAATTATGGTTAACTTCATGTTTTCGACACCATGTTCCACAAAATGGTTAATTTCTATAGATACTTCTACCTGAGATTGACGTTTGGCATTATAAACCTGACTTCGATGTAAATTTATCCGTTTATTTAAAGTATTTTTAGTTTGACCTATATATCCCAATCCACATATTTTACATTCTATTATATAAATGCAATTGTAAACCTTGCAAAATTTTTTTAAACTACGAGAATTATCTATTTGTTTTTCATTTGCATTAGGACATGATTTACATCTACCATCTTTACACTTATTATATTTAAAACAATCCATACCAGTGTAATGACTATTATAAGTTCCTTTCACTAAGTTACATATATTATTACTATATACTGCATTTGAAGAACATACATTACTCTGACAAACACTTACAATTTTTTTGTATCCTCTCCCCGTTGGATTGGTTTGTTTAAAATAACTTGTAATAAGCTTAGGGTAACTGTTTGACGAACGATTGCATACCCTATTAGCAGCCGTCCGAGCAATTGCTTCCGTAGCTGCAATTTTGCCAGTCGCTAAATGCTTAGAGTTGTACTTATCCATATTTCTTAGAGTTGTACTTATCCATATATAAATCTTTGTTACAGCTTGTTTTAAAAGAAACTTATTTATACAATGGAAGTGATATATATAAGCAGATACATGGGATCCCTATGGGAGGGGGATGCTCTTCAATTCTTGCTGATATCTATTTACATAATTACGAAACAGGAACAAGTTTATTAAATGAAGTTAAGTTTTTTAGGTATGTTGATGACATTTTGGTATGCTTTGTAAATAACACAGGATTGGACTTTAGTTTTTACCCTAGTAATTTAAATTTAGTTGAAACTTCGTGCAATAAGGAGGGTTTTTTGAACTTTTTAGATTTAAGTATTATAGTTAGCAATGGCTCAATAATTACAAAAATGTATGATAAACGAGATGAATATAGTTTTAAACCAAATCGTATTATGTCATGGACAACATGCATACACCTAAACATCAAAAGAAATGTAATCACTAATTTTTTAACAAGATGTAAACGTCTCAATACTAAAAATATAGATATGGATTTTAAAATTAAACAATTTATAAATTTTGCTTTAGAGATGGGTTTCCCTAAGTCTTTTTTAATGTCTAATATAAAAAAATTTTTAAATATCAGTAAAACCGAATATAAACACCGTTTTCTTTAACCGTAACGGTATGTTAATTATTTGAGATTGGGATACAGTATAAAAGATATTTGAATGGGGAACATCCTTACATTGTAGCAATATACAGGTATGTGAGAAACAAAGTAGGTTGGTTATAATTATACATGAATATAATAGTTGAAATTTATACAAACACTGTGTTTAAATAGGTTTTTCGAGTTTTGATGTTTAAAATGTTGTTTTGTTTATTGATTTACTTTTTAAATAATATTTGACGAAAGTCTAGGTCCCACTGAGGTTTCGGGCTTCCGGGAGTGTTGCCGCGGCACAAAACTAGTTTAACAGGAGTTGGGGGGTCACAACTCCCCCCAGCCATTCGAAACTTCAGTTTCAGGATTTGGATGTAGTTTCCCTGGATTGGCATTCCACTTGTTTTCTGGTTTACACTTATTTTAATGATAGAAATATATGAAATACTGATGTAGTGCAGCATAACGCCTGATGGTATTTTAATTGAGTTCAGTTATTTAATTTATTATTTCTAACTTTTGTATATGTATATATATATGTATATATATATATGCATATACATATATGTATATATATATATATATATATATATATATATATATATATATATATATATATATATGTATGTGTATATATATATATGTATATATATATGTGTATATATATGTATATATATATATGTATATATATATATATGTACGTATATATATATGTATATATATATATATATATATATATATATATATATATATATATATATATATATATATATATATATATATATATATATATATGCATATGATTTCGTTGCAGATGATTACGTTGGTGGGATAGGTACAATAAAACCTCGTTTATCTGGACCTCGTTTATACGGATCTCCGGATAATCCGAATCAGCTTTGTAGACAATTTTTTCTATTTATTTCTATTTAATGTCCACATTAGATAATAATTTTCAACTATGATAGCAAGAACGTAACTATGAGTACGCCAAATATTCGCTTTTTAGGTTGATTCAATGTATAGTTCCTGTAAATTGTACAATAAATTTTGGTAACAAAATGCTTTTTGTTGAGTTTAAGAAAGCTCTACTAGAGTGTCCCAGAGCGTTGACGTGGACGGACTCAGAAAAGTGTTTTTATATTTTTTAATGTCTATTTAATTTTCTTACAAAATATAGTCTTATTTATCGTAATAAACGGTCAGTCTGCCGAGTTAAATATTTTGTTTTGCTTATTACCATATTACCCGAATTAATTGGACTTTCTATTGTCCGGATTGATTATGGTCCCAGTTAATCTAGATAAACGAGATTTTCCTGTAATCCTAATGCGGAATCGCTCTAAATTTTTATTCGTAACTGGCAAAGGGCAATCAGCGAGCACGCTTCGAAAAGAATTATCGTCTTTCAAGAATTTTGGTACTAAATTTAGAGCGCAGGAAGAGTTCTCTAAATCTTCGTGCGCTCTAAAATTTCGCACCACAATTGGTGGTCGATGATGGATCTTTCCGATGACTGCACATTGCCAGTCAAATCGTACGTGATCTGAGAGCTACATAAACATTTTCAAAGGTGCGGCACTGAATACGTACCACCCCTCGAAGCCTCCGTCCCCATCAGGTAAGCAGAGCAAAAGGTAAAATAGGCCGGTGGAAGTTTCTCCAATTTTGAATCTCAGTCCGTTCGAATACTGTGGGATGATGTAGGACGCCGTACTCTTAGAATGGAAAAGGACCTTTTCTCAGACCTTTTTTAACTAAACTTTTATTGTGGATTGGCAAATATTCTGTGTTTGCTTTGTAAAGGGTGTTAAGTCCAAAATAAGCTAAAATGAGTTATGAAACCAGGCATGTTTGAAAAATCAAGGGCTACTGCAGGGTACAGAAAGCTGAGTCCAATGCCACTCCTAAATATTTTTATTCATCAGTGAAAATTTGGGATGTTAAGTCCAAAAAGAGTTAAAATGAGTTATCAAACCAGGGATGTTTGAAAAATCAAGGGCTACTGCAAGGTACCGAGAGCTAAGTCGAAATCCACCCCTAAATATTTTTATTCATCAGTGAAAATTTTTGGATATGTGAAAAACAAACACAAACATGTTAGTTTTCAATACCGTTTTTCTCAAAACTACGATTTTGAACTTGACACCCGTTACACAGCAAACACAGAATTATTTTGAGGAACTTGCATTACTTATATTTCGTAGCAAGCATGTTTGGAAGAGTCAAAGCAATCGTTGAATCTCAAATAACCGTCCAACAAATGCAATATTTTGCGAAACAGGTTCAAATTAACTCTTTTAATACTCGTGTCAGATTACTGTTGTCAATTTAAAAGTGTATATGCTTGGTATCGGGACTTTATTCTGCATACACTTCTCTAAAAAGAACTTTCTGTAAATTTTGTTGGATTTTATTTTTTCTAAAACGTGATGCTTTGAAAATATTGAAATTGAATTTACAAAGAAAAATCATTCTTCAGAATGCTGTTAAATGCCATTTTCGTACACATTTATACTTACATAAATGCATAATAACCATGATAACAGAAAAACAAATGTTCTGTATGTTTTTCTTCAATAAAATATTCATAAAGTTCTGATAAGATGATTCGTTCAAGAACTATACTTCATGCGTCATATCTTGAAATTAAAATTCCTATCTATGTCATAAATATCTCAGCTGTCATTCTTTCGTTGTTTTTGAGCAAATGTGGGTGTTTTATGTTCATATAACGTGCACGTCATTTTATATACATGACATTTCTTGACAATTTTCTATACAAAACAGGATTTTATTAAAAATGGATCATCCAAAGCTATTATTTTCTTTAAAATTGCTTTGTTATTTATTATTACCATGTTTTTATTAACTTGCTTTCTTGTTTGTTTGTGTGTGTGTTTGTCCCTTATAAATCTTACAATCGATTTTTAACTAACTTCCCGACTATCTAGACATTTGAAACATTTAGAATAGCTCAGAACACGATGACAATGCATTTTTTAATACCTTTAGCCATCTTTAAGCAGAATTAAATTAATTTTCAGTTATTTTCAGTTAATTTTGTTTTGTAGACTGGTGCAGCCATCTATCGGTCGGGACGGGAACGAAAAGTTAAACGCAAGTTAACTTCCAATTAACTTCGTTTTCTTTCAAGTTGATGGGATAATTCATCAAAAAAATTTTTAAAAAGTACTTATTAATACAAAGAATTGTCAAGTTTATATGATTCAACATAATATTTAAAAACATGGTATATAAAAAGTTCTTTTTATTAATTTTATCTTCTCTATTGAGCTCCGCTGCATTAAATTTGTACCCACCGTTAAGAAAAACAAATTATTTCTTAAGGCTCTGAATCCATAGACATCGCAAATCTTGGATCCCAGTGTTTCGCTAAGCGAGAATTTTAGTCCCAGTAATGTTGCAATCATAAATTATCATATGATTATATTATTAAATATGAATTCAGCATTTCAAAATAAATATTTAAAGGCCGAGCACGTGTTTTCTAAAATTATTAAATCTAATATGTCATTTTTATCTAGTTGTGTACCTAGACGGATTTGCGATTCTGTCTTTTAACGTAGGAATACGGAAAAGAAAATTTCAGACGCTAAAACCGTCCGTCCTTCCGTCCTCGCAAGTTATAATTTTTCTTCAATTTATTTCGTTGTTATGCACGTGACGCAAAATTAATTTAAAGTATCTTAAAAAGAAAAGAAATCTCGTGATCAGCATTTAATAAATTCAATTCTAAAAGTTAATCTTTAAAAATTTACCAAATCTCAGAAAATGGAGGTAAAGATTCGAAAAAGATTTCATTTTAACGGATTTTTTATGATCTTTTCGTGATATAAACTTTATAACCCTCAGATTATTATTTTAAATACAAAATTTTAAAAATGTTACAAAAACAGCTTACAAATTTAATTTTAAATAATCTCAGAAGAATTTTTCAAAAGTCTTTCTTATTAGTGCACCCCTACACTACAAGAAGAATCGCCATGCAAAATTTCAGCACTTTAGATCCAGCGGTTTGGTCCGTGCGTTATCTGTCAGTCAGTCACGGAACTGTTTTATAGATATAGATATTTACTTAATCCATGGGCCTGTCAGTCAATTTTATTATCTTTTTTTAACGTAGGATTACGTTCCTCAATAACGGTCCGCAGTAAAGCAAAATTTCTGACGACCGTCATCGCGAGTTATAATTTTGGCAGAACGCCAAACTCATTCTGTATCGCTTGGGCAAGCAGTATATAGTTAAGCAAAAAAATTTCGAAATGCGTCCCAAAAAAAAGATAAGCAACGATAAGTAATCCTACGTTAATAACCCGCGGTGGTTTCGTTAGAAGAGACTACCTGAAGTTTTTGTGTGAAACACAAACCGTGAAACACTAAGACACAAAATTACATAAATAGTCTACATAAAGAGTCCCATGAGGCACATAATTACATAACGTAACTATTTATTACATAATTACATAGTAATTTATGTAATAAATAGTTATATCACTAAGGCACAAAATTTCATAAATAGTCTTACATAAATAGTCTACATAAATAGTCATTATGGTACAGAATGTAATTTATGTAATAAATAGTTATGTAATTATGTGCCATGAGGCACATAATTACATAACTATTTATTACATAAATAGTCTTACATAAATAGTCTGTATAAATAATTTGTATAACTACTGTTGATAGAAAAAAGGTATATGTTTTTCGAGTCACTTAGCTTTTAAAAGGTACCTGGCTCCAAGTAATTTTTCAAACAAAATATTTAGATTTGGAACGATAGACATCAATAATTAAACAATCTGTGAATCACTAAAGTACAAAATTACATAAACAGTCTATATAAATAGTTACATAAGTCACATAATTACATAAAGTCTTACATAACTAGTCTGTATAAATAATTTGTATAAATACTGATGATTGAAAATAGGTATATGATATTCGAGTCTATTAGCTTTTAAAAGGTACCTGACATCAAATAATTTTTCCATCAAAATTTTTAAATTTGGAACGACAGACATAATAATTTAACAAATTGGGAAACGCCAATGCACAAAATTACACAAATAGTCTACATAAATAGTCACTAAGACACATAATTACATAAATAGTCTTACATAAATAATCAGTATAAATTATTTGTATAACTACTAATGATTGAAAATAGGTATATGTTATTGGAGTCTCCTAGATTTTAAAAGGTACCTGACACCAAGCAATTTTTCCAACAAAATTTTTAAATTTAGAACGATATACATCAATAATTTAACAAACTGTGAATCACTAAGGCACAAAATTACATAAATAGTCTACATAAATAGTCACATAATGCACATAATTACATAAATAGTCTTACATAAATAGTCTACATAAATAGTCATTATGGTTCAGAATTACATAAATAGACTACATAAATAGTCACTAAGGCACATAATTACATAAATAGTCTTACATAAACAGTCTGTATAAATAATTTGTATAATTGCTGATGATTGAAAATCGGTAAATGTTATTCGAGTATCTTAGATTTAAAAGGTACCTGGCACCAAGTAATTTTTCCAACAAAATTTTTAAATTTGGAACAATAGACATCAATAATTTAACAAACTGTGAAACACTAAGGCACAGAATTACATAAATAGTCTTACATAAATAGTCTCTATAAATAATTTGTATAACTACTGATGATTGAAAATAGGTATATGTTACTGAGTCTGTTAGCTTTTAAAATGTACCTGACATCACCTAACTTTCCAATAAAATTTTTAATCTTGGAACGATATACATCAGTAATTTAACAAGGTTTGAAACTTTAAGGCACAAAATTACATAAATAGTCTACATAAATAGTCACATTAGGCACAGAATTACATAGTCTTACATAAAGTGTATAAATATAGTTTGTATAACTACTGATGATTGAAATAAGGTATATGTTATTTAGTCTCTTAGCTTTTAAAAGGTACCTGACATCACGTAATTTTCCTAACAAATTTTTTAAATTTGGAACGATAGACATCAATAATTTAACAAACTGTGACACACTAAGTCACAAAATTACATAAATAGTCACATAAAGCGCAGAATTACATAAATAGTCTACATTAATAGTCCTATAAGGCAAAGAATTACATAAATTGTCTTACATAAAAAGTCTGTATAAATAATTTGTATAACTACTGATGATACAAAATAAGTATATGTTATTCGAGTCTCTTAGCTTTTAAAAGGTACCCGACATCAAGTAATATTTCCAACAAAATTTTTAAATTTGGAACGATAGACAACAATTATTTGATAAACTGTGAAACACTAAGGCACAAAATTACATAAATAGTCTACAAAAATAGTCGCTGAGGCACAGAATTACGTAAATAGTCTACATAAATAGTCCCATAAATCCCAGAATTACATAAATATTCTTACATAAATAGTGTGTGTAAAGAATATTTTATAACTACTGAAGTTTGAAAATAGGTATATGTTGTTGCAGTCTCTTAGCTTTTAAAATATACCCGACACCAAGTAACTTTTGCTGCAAATTGTTTTAATTTCGAATGATAGACATCAATAATTTAACAAACTGTGAAACACTAAGGCATAAAATTCATAAATAGTCTACATAAATGGTCACTAAGCCACAGAATTACGTAACTAGTCTACATAAATAGTCACATAAGGCATGGATTTACGTCAATAGTCTATATAAATAGTCCCATAAGTCACAAAATTACATAAATAATCTTACGTAAATGGTCTGTATAAATAATTTGTATAACTACTGATGATTGGAAATAGGTATATATTTTTTGAGTCTTAGCTTTTAATAGGTACATGACACCAAGCAATCTTTGCAAGAAAAATTTTAATTGGAACCATAGACGTAAATAATTTAACAAACTTTGAAACACTGAGGCACAGAATTAAGAGCTCGGTTTGCGTACCCCCCCCCCCAAAAAAAAATATAAAAATAAAAATAAAAAAAATAATTGTAGAAAACAAAAAATAGTTACTACTGGTAACTTTACAAGAAATTCTAATATAATTTAAGGATACGAACGCAACTTCTTTTCCGACTTTACTTCAAGCGAAGTAATTTTCTAAATCAAAAAGCTTGGGAATTATTTTCTAACCATTCTAGAATCTTGTCACGAATCGGTGATAGTATTTTTTTACTTTATTTCGTTCAGGACGGATTTTAAGAGTTCTTTGTATTATGTTTTTAAGGAACTTTACTTTAGACACCAGTTATAAATTTTTTATAATGAATTTTCCTCTGGTATGTGGAATGATTTTAATTCCAATAAAAACGTGAAATTTAATACATGTATTATCCTATAAATGTTTTTTTTTTTACAATTAAGTTATCTAATTGCGAATATATATATATATATATATATATATATATATATATATATATCAGTGCTTCTTTAAAAATAGGTGGGTATAATGTGTTTTCTCAAATAAATGTGTGTACTTTTAGAACTATGTTTTTACACATCACGTCACAGGAGAACAAAATATTCGCCATTTAAAAAAAATACTTTTTGTTATATATTAACAATTGATTCGTATGTTTCTTAAAATTTCTGTTCAGTTCAGCCAAAATAATACATTAAAAAACAGGTGGGGAAACGCCGTATTCCCGCGTACCCGTAGAAAAAGCCCTATATATATATATATATATATATATATATATACACTGCTGGCCACCCAAATTGCAACACCAAGAAAGACAAGAGACATCACAACAAAATTTATTTTGTAGATAACATGTTGACCAAGTATCAAAGGATTAAATTTTTAGACTTCTGTGAAGTGTGGTTCCTGCCAAAATCAGTAGCCAGAGTAGCCGCCATTGTTGGAGATCACCGCTGCCACACGCCTCGGAATTGATTCAAAGAGACTTTGGATGGGTTCTTGGGGTACAGCAGACCAAGCAGCTTCCACACATTGCCAAAGTTTATCTGCTGTGGCAGCTGGGGATGGAATCTGGGTCAATCGTAGAGCAACCATGGACCACATGTTTTCTATCGGCGAAAGATCCGGAGATCGAGGCGGCCAGGGAAGCAATTCAATCTGGCGATTGACGAAGAACCGTTGGACAATGCGTGCCACGTTTGGTCGCGCATTATCCTGTTGAAATATGGCTGTGAGCAAGCCCTGAAGGTAAGGAAGGACAACTGGCTCCGACACCTCGGAGATGTAGCGCTGGCTGTTTAAAGTACCGGCAATGCGTACTAGAGGTGTGCGAGAGTGATATCCAATACCGCCCCATACCATAATACCCGGTGCAGGACCAGTGTGGCGGTGCATAACGCAGCTGTTCAGCATCCTCTCTTCACGGTGTCTCCAGAGTCGAATGCGACCATCGTGGTGTTGCAGACAGAAGCGTGACTCGTCAGTAAAGACAATTTCATTCCATTCTGCCGTCCACATCCTTCTGTCATCGCACCATTGGCGGCGGAGACGTCTGTGGTTCTGCGTCAAGGGTAGACAAAGCAATGGACGTCTTGCGGACTTGCACTCTGCTGTAAACGGCGTCGAATTGTACGCGCAGACACTGGATGATGCGTTAGAGACTGCATGTGCTGTGCTATGGTTCGTGATGTGACTGAGCGATCTGCCACTGCCATGCGCACAATTTGCCTGTCATCACGTGAAGTGGTGCGCTGAGGTGGATGCGATCGAACACGCCGGTCCGTCGTACCCTCCTGCATCCAACGATCACATATCCGCATTACAGTTGTTTGGTTTCGTCCAACACGACTACCGATTTCCCTGAAAGATAATCCACAATCTCGGTAGGCCACTATCCTTCCTCTGTCGAACTCGGATACTTGATCAAAAGATGACCGCTGTTTTCGACGAGGCATAATTGATCGTTTTTTTTGAAAAAAACACAAGAAAAACACAATTGCCAAAACTGAAATCGTCGAAATCTCCAAGCCTTAAATAGCGCTTTGAAGTGGCGCCACAGGCGCGCGTGATGTGCGTCTGCGCTGAAATTCTAATCATTTGCATATCTCACCTCCGCTAATGCATATTGCACCTCCGCTAATGCATAAACACTGTAGAAAAGATATACACAACTTAAATGCTTTAAATGATGAAGCCCAATATTTACAAATTAACAAAGAATATTTATTACCACAAATAAATAATTAAGTTATACAGCATAAAATGAATACTATTCGCATAACTACACTGCTGGCCACTGTAAATGCAACACCCTGAAGGAAACATGCAAATAACATGAAATTTACAACATGCATTAGCGGAGGTGAGATATGCAAATGACCAGAATTTCAGCGCAGACGCACATCACGCGCGCCTGTGGCGCCACTTCAAAGCGCTATTTAAGGCTTGGAGATTTCGACGATTTCAAGTTCGGCAATTGTGTTTTTCTTCTGTTTTTTAAAAAAAAACGAATCAATTATGCCTCGTCGAAAACAGAGATCATCTTTTGATCAAGTATCCGAGTTCCACAGAGGAAGGATAGTGGCCTACCGAGATTGTGGATTATCTTTCAGGGAAATCGGTAGTCGTGTTGGACGAAACCAAACAACTGTAATGCGGATATCTGATCGTTGGATGCAGGAGGGTACGACAGACCTGCGTGTTCGATCGCATCCACCTCAGCGCACCACTTCACGTGATGACAGGCAAATTGTGCGCATGGCAGTGACGGATCGCTCAGTCACATCACAAACTATATCACAGCACATACTGTCTGTAACGCATCATCTAGTGTCTGCGCGTACCATTCGACGCCGTTTACAGCAGAGTGGTCTGTCCGCAAGACGTCCATTGCTTTGTCTACCCTTGACGCAGAACCACAGACGTCTCCGCCGCCAATGGTGCGATGACAGAAGGATGTGGACGGCAGAATGGAATGAAATTGTCTTTACTGACGAGTCACGCTTCTGTCTGCAACACCACGATGGTCGTATTCGAGTCTGGAGACACCGTGAAGAGAGGATGCTGAACAGCTGCGTTATGCACCGCCACACTGGTCCTGCACCGGATATTATGGTATGGGGCGGTATTGGATATCACTCTCGCACACCTCTAGTACGCATTGCCGGTACTTTAAACAGCCAGCGCTACATCTCCGAGGTGTTGGAGCCAGTTGTCCTTCCTTACCTTCAGGGCTTGCCCACAGCCATATTTCAACAGGATAATGCGCGACCACACGTGGCACGCATTGTCCAACGGTTCTTCGTCAATCGCCATATTGAATTGCTTCCCTGGCCACCTCGCTCTCCGGATCTTTCGCCGATAGAAAACATGTGGTCCATGGTTTCTCTACGATTGACCCAGATTCCATCCCCAGCTGCCACAGCAGATCAACTTTGGCAACGTGTGGATGCTGCTTGGTCTGCTGTACCCCAAGAACTCATCCAAAGTCTCTTTGAATCAATGCCGAGGTGTGTGGCAGCGGTGATCTCCAACAATGGCGGCTACTCTGGCTACTGATTTTGGCAGGAACCACACTTCACAGAAGTCTATAAATTTAATCATTTGATACTTGGTCAACATGTTATCTACAAAATAAATTTTGTTGTGATATCTCTTGTCTTTCTTGGTGTTGCAATTTGGGTGGCCAGCAGTGTATATTCACTAAAGACATTAAATATACAAAGTTACAAACATATATTAGAAACATAGACAGTAAAACAGTTGTTACTGAAAACAAAATTATTTATTATTTAAAGAGAATTTTCAACGAGTCTGCTTTGATGTCGGTTGTAATGATTAAATTTATCATGTAAAGTGAGAGTACCATTTTAATTAAACTTCGTCCCGACATAACTATTTTGATGACAGCATTATTTTAACTGATCCGAAATTGAAATATCATTAAAAAGTGGTGGGGATTTAGAGAACTACGCAAGTAAACATAGAATAGAACCATCAGCGCTGAGATATCTGAAAATACATTTCTAATATTCAAAACGTTATATTTAACTTGTTTTCTTGCGTTCTCTCTCATTAATTGGCTTTAAAATACAGCATGTTTAAACTTTTTCTCATAAAGTAAATTTCGTTTTCTTAGTATTCATAAAAATAATGTACGCATTGCATCAGTAACGAGCGAAAGGTAACGAAATGCAACGAACTGCAAGGAACATAGCATCACATACCAACGAACACCTCCGAACGCAATGATTTTCGTCTGCCACAGTTTTCTCACTAACCGGTACATCAAAGGAGTTCATGATTTTTCGTCAGCCTCCGTTCTGCGTATTTGTACAGAACCTATAATAATTTCCCTTGGAATCTTTTTACATGGAAATTTCATTTCTAGTACTTACCCATTTCCTTACGGGTTAGGATAACATGTATCCCAAGAATACGGCGCCCCAAGAATGCATATATATATATACATATATATATATATATATATATATATATATATATATATATATATATATATATATATATATATATATGTAATAAAACGGGCGCGGGCCGACGAATGATTGCTGAGTGGTAGCTTTGGAAGACTGTTCTCGCCTTTCTACTTGAGGTTAAAAGATGACATGTCGCCCGGCCGTGCATCACAAACGTTTTTAAAACAGTTCCAGCAATTCATCTCAACCCTCGGACACACAAATCATACTACAAATTTCTCGAACTACGTGTTTATTAAATTCGGCGGCCGCTCCGCCGGGTTTTTCGCAGCAGACAAAATATTACAGAGTGCGTCTAAATTTAGACATCAGATAGTTTTATAAAGTCATTCCATCACGTGACACAGATGTGTGACTGACTTTTTGATTGGATAAAAGTTATTTGTCGATGCGCCGATCTGATCTAACTTTTACGGTCGCCGCGTCGCGTCTAATTTCGTTAAAAAGTCATCCATCTTTAATGATATTGCCTGGGTTGACCAAAAATTGTAACAATGGGATTTCTACATAAGTATTACTGGGACGACAATACTAAAATTTAGCCTATTTTTTGGGATTTAACGCGAATGCCCAAAGGGAATTAAATAATTTAAGAGATTAAAAAACGGGTATGAATATTAAAGTGAGGAATTAATAGTTTTTAATATTATATATATATATATATATATATATAACATAAAAAACCCTAAATCCCTTTCAAGATTCTAAATTCTACAAAATTTCCTTGGGCGTAGATTAATTTCGTTTCCGATTTAAAGAACAAAGACAGCTTCGTAGCGTTCCCTCGAAAATCCCAAATTGTCGCGCCTCATTACATAAGGTATCACGTGACCACTGGCACCAGAGTCATGGATTGCCAATCATTATTCTTTTTCATGATCACATGGCGAGTCAACTCAAAAGTTTATATAAGAGCCTGCGGTCAGAATTCGGAGAGATTTTTTTCATATTTCATTGCCCCGAGAGGTTGTGTCATTTTGTCTAATAAAATATTTAGTTGAACGTTATGATTGCTGTTAAGGATCCGGCCTCAACTACATAACATCCGTCTATCTCTCCGATGTGACATGGTGGGTCTTTGATTTAATTGTTCCTCTCGGGGAACCTACCATGTTATATATATATATATATGTATATGTATATATGTATATGTATATATGTATATGTATATGTATGTATATATATGTATATGTATATATATATATGTATATGTATATATGTATATGTATATATATGCATATGTATATGTATGTATATATATGTATATGTATATATATATGTATATGTATATATATGTATATACAGTGATTTCCGCGTATAAGAATTACTGTTTGTTATTACTGTTTGTTATTATTGTTATTACTGCTTTTGATTCTTATATGCGGTTGATTCTTATAGCCGAAATTTAGGTTTTTGAACAGGCACACACACCTATATATACATATAGTAGATAATTTACCATAAAATGCTCTTTAATTTACGCTAATTATCTTTTATTAAAATTATTTTTATAATTTTAAAAATAAAACTTAATTTCTAGACCTATAAGTAGATACACATGATTATAGTAAGAGAAGAAAAAAATCCAATATTTGTTACCACATACCTGCTTAACAGTTTTAACATTTCAACTACAGGGAGGGAGCAAGAAAAAGTTTTCTAAGGTAGTTTGGCGTAATGAAGTTTTCAGGAGGCTGTTTATACCTTTTTCAATACTGATAGTCTCAGAAGAAGATTCACCTTCTAGCTTAAATTTCACGGTTTCATACCGTGCTGAATCTACTAATGTCACGTGATAGTGGACACTTCACCGAAGATTTATGTATTTCAGGGTCCAGGAAGCCGCAACCAGGATGTGGGAGGTGGGAAAAAAGAGTCCCTATTTGTTTGTCAGTGTAAAAAAGTGAAATCGGACCCGGACGGGTAAAGATGCCCCTGGGTCAAGCTAATTGGACAGTGTTATGCTAATGCGTTTAAGGGGAAACTGTTATGTTATGTCTAACAAAGAAAGGGATGAATTTTAAGATTATATTCTATCCCATCTTATCAATCTTTCTTTTAAAAAAGAAGAAAGAATTTCGTGCGTTTTGAGGGTTTAAGTGGCTTTTTTGGAAAAATGAAAGGAAAGCGAAGAGTGTAAACTGATTCTTAAAACCGGTGGATTGATTCTTTAAAGCGAAAATTTTAACATGGAAATAATACATTTGTTTTTGTTTTCGCGATATTGATTCTTATAAACGGTTGATTCTTATAACCACTGATCACTATAAGCGGTGGTTACTGTATATGTATATGTGTATATATATGTATATATATGCATATGTATAGTATATATATATGTATATGTATATGTATATATATGTATATGTATGTATATATATATATATATTATATATATATATTATATATATATCTATATATGTATATGTATATGTATGTATATCTATATATATATATATGTATATTATATATATATATATATATATGATAGTATATGTATATATGTATATATATATATATATATATATATATATCTATATATGTATTTATATATGTATATATATATATGTATGTATATATGTATATATAGTATGTATATAGTATATATGATGTATATATGTATATATATAGTATATATATATATGTATATGTATATGTATATATAATATATGTATATGTATATATATATATATATGTATATGTATATATATATATATGTATATGTATATATATATATATGTATATGTATATGTATATATATATATATATGTAATGTGTATATGTATATATATATATATATGTATATGTATATGTATGTATATGTATATATATATATATGTATATGTATATATATATATATGTATATGTATATATATATATATGTATATGTATATATATATATATATATATATATATATATGTGTGTGTGTGTGTGTGTGTGTGTGTGTGTGTGTGTGTAACATGGTAGACACTGGTGAAATTTTAAAGATTAATTTTTATAATTTAATTTATTAAATAATGATAATGTGATTTCTTTTTCTGGTATTTTCAATAAATTTATCATCATGTGCATAACAACGAAATAGACAAAAAAAATTTTTCTTTCTAATGTGGCAGACGATTGGACATTATCCAAAAAAATATTAAAATACAGTAACAGATATGTTCCTCAAACTTTGCTATATTAACTGTACTAAATTCTTTAGTATGTCCTATTAGATTTAATTTGAATATTTTCTTCTACATTATATTGTCTATAAAAATATTCGTTACGACTTTTTCATAATTTTTCTCTTTTTTTACACCAATTGCATACATTGATCGTTGCATTTAATTTGAATGTATTCCGTAGCGAAGTACGGGTATTCAGCTAGTATATATATAAAGAAGAAAGTGATTAACTCAAATTAAAATTTTTATACTTCTGACTAAAGTAATTTCTTAACTACTGATGATTGAAAATAGGGACTAGTTTGTCGAGTTCCTTAGCTTTTGAAATTTACCCGACCCCTTTTTAAATTATTATAGAATGAAAATATCGTTACCCTCACTATATTTTGTTTCGTTAAATATAGGTTCCCCAGCTATATCCATTACAATCCGCCCCCCTCCTTAACAACTAAACGGTGACACCTTAGGCCATAAAGTTGGTTTCTAGCTATAGTAAAAAGGCTATGAGCGACTCGATGAGACAACTTATATCGCCATCTATCGGCAAATTTTGGAATTAGCGTTTGTATCTCCAAAACTGTACGAGATACGGGAAAAAAATCATTCACAAAGTTGTTCAGCATCATCGATTTAGTAGGAAAAGACACCTTGCGCACTTGAATGTGCAGAATGTAAAAAAAAATGAACATTTGTTTGTGCAAAATGGCAACAATCAAGACCAATGTGCAGCGAGAAATCCAGTCCAGAGTGCAAATGTGCATAGTGGCTAATGGACAGCATTTTCAGCAACATAAATAAATGATTCTGAAGATAGGGAAGTGTCTCAGTTTCTTTCTTCCTCTCTTTATGACAATTTTCGAAATCATGACCAAACAAATGTTCATTTTTAAAACTCTATATGTATTTAAGTTGCTAAGCCGACTTTTTGGGCAGTCCGTGAGAGAAAACTACTGCATCAATTTACTTCATTTTGGTCTTAAACGAAGGATTGTAATATGTAGATCTGTCAAATTTGGTTTTTGTAACTGCAATTTCTATTAATGAACGATAATTTACAATTAAAAATTGATTTCTGCGCATGCTCAGTGGCATGTTTAAATCTGGCTTTAGAAACTCACTGTTTTTGCGCATGCTCAGTGACGTTTTAATGATAAACACTTTTGTTCCGAGGAGTCTCTCTATATCTCTCTCTCTCCCATTTTTATTTTTATGTTAATCATGTTTGTGAAATATAAGATTAAACCTCACGGAAAATGTCTATTTCGCGCTGCTTGATTAGCGATAATTTACAATAAAAGAATTGCTTTTTGCGCATGCTCAGTGACATGTTTTAATGATAAACACGTTTATTCTGAGGAGTCTCTCTCTGTGCCATTTTTATTTTTATGATAATTATGTTTGAGAAATATAAGATTAAGCCTGGTGGAAATTGTTTATTTCGGGCTGTTTAATTAGCGATAATTTACAATTAAAAAAATTCTTTTCTGCGCATGCTCAGTGACATTTTTAAATCTGGCTTTAGATAATCACTAAGCGCAAAGCCGCTTTAACACATTAATTTGTTTCTGAGCATTATTATGATTTTCAACATTTGGCAATGATGTGTTGAGTATAATTTGTGTATTAGTACATACATTTATTTACTATCTAGCCGTCATGTTTTGACGGATACCAAATAGTTCTGTTTTAAGTATTACTGTGCGCAAGGTGTCTTTTCTTACTAAATCGATGATGTTGAACAACTTTGTAACTGACTTTTTCCCGTATCTCGTACCGTTTTTGAGATAAAAACGCTCATTCCGAAATTTGCCGATAGATGGCGTTGTAAGTTGTCTCGTCGAGTAGCGCATAGCCTTTTTACTATACCTATGCAGCAACTTTATGGCCTCAGCTGTCACCGTTTGGAAGTTAAGTGGGATGTAACGGATATAGGTGGAAACCCTGTATATTGTGTGTAAGGTATACATAAGATTCGATTCACAAGAATCGAACTTTTGAGTGAATAAATTAAAGAAGCTGCTTGAGATATGCTAATTTCGGCATACGCGCTTGGTATAAATGCCATGCAGCTTGATTAATAGAGAGTTTGTTAAAGTTGATAGATAAGCGAGTTAAGGGAGCTACGAGGTAAGCAGCTTCAGGTGTTATCCTGCGCTAGAGCTTAGGGGGCGCAAAGTTTAAGAGACAGAACTGCTGGTTTGACTCTCTGCTGGTTTGTGAGTATTTGCAAAGTGTATTTTTATTGAATGCTAATATATATTCCGTACAAGTATTACGTATGCTTATTGCTGTAAAAGCAAATTCTATATGTGCAACGAATTCAATAAACATTGTTTCATGTATAAACTGTGCTTGTATCAAATTCAAATAGAGTGCCTCTTAGTATAATTCTCTATATGTGTTGGATCAAAAGTGTTGATATTGAAAATCAGTAAACCACGAGTGCGAAAATATTAAGTACAGTAGCAACCGCTTATAGTGATCAGTGGTTATAAGAATCCACCGTTTATAAGAATCAATATCGTAAAACCAAAAACGAATGTATTATCTCCATGTTAAAATGTTCGCTTTAAAGAATCAATCCACCGGTTTTAAGAATCAGTTTCCACTCTTCGCTTTCCTTTCATTTTTCCAAATAAGCCACTTAAACCCTCAAAAGGCTCGAAGTTCTTTATTTTTTTTAAAGAAAGAGTGATAAGATGGGATGGAATACAGTCGTAAAATGCATCCCTTAATTTCTTAGACATAACATAATAGTTTCCCCTTAAACGCTTTAGCTAAACACTGACCTATTAGCTTGACCCATGGGCATCCTACCCGTCCGGATCCGATTTTACTCCACTGACATACAGAGACAGGGATTCTTTTTCCCACCTCTCACATCCTGGTTGCGGCTTCCTGGACCCTGAAACACATAAATCTTGGGCGAAGTGTCCACTATTACTTAGGCAAATGTGACATTATTAGATTCAGCACATTATCAAACCGTGAAACGTAAGCTAGATGCTGAATCTTCGTCTGAGACTATTGGTATTGAAAGATGTATAAACAGCCTCCTGAAAACTTCATTTCGTCAAACTACCATAGAAAACTTTTACTTGCACCCTTCCTGTAGTTGAAATGCTAAACTGTTAAGCAGGTATGTTGTAATAAATGTTGGATTTTTTTCTCCTCTTACTATAATCATGTGTATCTACTTATAGGTCTAGAAATAAAGTTGTATTTTTAAAATTATAAAAAATAATTTTAATAAAAGATAATTAACGTAAATTAAAGAGTATTTTATGGTAAATTTTCTAATATATGTATATAAAGGTGTGTGCGTGTGCCTGCCGAAAAACCTAAATTTCGGCTATAAGAATCAACCGCTTATAAGAATCAAAAACAGTAATAACAAACGTGATTCATATAAGCGGATATCACTGTATTTCAGAAGTATCGCTTTTGTGCTGAATCGGTAGCAAAATCACATTAATTTGTTAATGTATATTTATATATTGCAGGCATCACCATAGGTAATGTTTGATAATTTATAACATTTACCATAGATCGCGGTCAGAAGATTTTTCGTTGATTGAAATCATCAAACACCAATGTGTCATTAGTCTGCTAATTTTCGTCTATTGTATATATGAAAATGTAATTGTTACGCAAACATCCCAATATTACGTGCTGTCTGTGTAATAGAGATCTCCATGAATAATTATATTACAATATTAAATTATGTAACAAGCATTTACGCTGTGCCAAGTTTGATTTAAGCTCCCACAATTATAGTCAGTGGTAACTTTTGTCTACGTTTAAGTTGACTCACGACCTTTAAGTCGAGGAAATTTGGCATATTTTCATACTTTTTGACTCTTTGTAACTATTTCAATTTACTCCCAATTTTTCAAAATTTTGTGTATATGATAAATTGATATATTTATTTTAATAAGCAAATTTTCAACACTCAAAATAATTTTAAATAATTTTTTTAAATATTTTAGATATACCTTGTTTTTAAAAAAATTTTATTGTATACTGACTTGCGCGCAGAACTATGAAATTATTTTTACACTTAAATGTATAATTCCTATTTTATATTTAAAATAAATAATTCAAAATACAATTGAACATAAAACATTCATCATTAAAATGTTTTTTCAATTTTTTTAAAACTGCTTAAAATATAATTAACATTTCCTTACATTTTTGCATTAATTTACCCCTGAAAAAATAACAAAATGTACAGTGATTGCAATAATTCTAGTTCAGCCGCAGTAAAATATGATTATGCAGTGATAAAAATTTCATAGAATTACGTTTCATAGTTTTTAGATATCAGTTGCGGAATGATTGAAAATTACATTTTCAGAAAAACGAGTTTAAAATTTTTCTTACCATAAACTTGATCAGTAATTAAATGTTTAGAATATCAATATCTCCGGAACTAAGCGGAATATTTTCATGCAGTTTACTTCATTTTGTTCAGAAATAATCAGGCTTTAACTTATATTTTTTTCAAAAAATTGAATGTTTTAAAGATTTAAGGGTAATGAGTCCCCTTAATCAGTTTTACTATGTTACGTTACTATACCTATAATTTCATTTCTGTAACAAATGCGAGAGAAATGCTGTATCAAAATGTTTAAAAAGTATACAGCCTGAAAATCTATAGATATTGATTTGAAGAATATTTTAAGGCCTTATTTTAACAGTGGTCCAACTCCATACCTGTTCATTCTGAGATACAGAGCCTTAAAGTCTAATGAATGCTGAGAAAGGACTGCTGAAGTCAGATTTGTGGTGTCTCTGTTGGCAGAAGAACTGGTCTGGATAAAATAAGATAAAAATGACTTGTATGCACATGAAAGTGAGGCTAACACCATTCTGTTAAAAAAGGGAGTTGACCCAATATTCAGATAAGGCCTTCATTTATATTTGTAGGATATAGATACTCAAAGTAAAGCTGTAGTTTTTCTTACCCTTGATTTAGCCTTGAAGCATATGTAATATGTCTAAATGTCAATGTAATTGCCAAAAATTCGATTTAGAGTAAACTTATGTTAAATTACTACATGTATGAGGTATATCTGAGGATTAATAATTACAAGATAAATAACATTTTATATACCATATTTTAAAATTTTCTGTTGAATCATATAAACTTGACATTTCTATATATTAATAGATACTTAAAATTTTTTTTTTGATGAATTATTCCATCAACTTGAAACAAAATGACCAAATTCGTAATAAAGAGGTATAAAACGCGTAATCAATCGTTTAGCTCGAGAATTCGAAGTTAACTTGCGTTTAACTTTTCGTTTCCGTCACGGCCGATAGATGGCTGCAATATTCTACAAAACAAAATTAACTGAAAACGAATTCAGTCCTGCTTAAAGGCGGCTAAAAGTATTAAAATAATGCATTGTCATCATTTTCTGAGCTAATCTAAATTTTTCAAATGTCTAGCTAGTAGGGAAGTTAGTTAAAAATAGATTACAAGATTTGTACTGGACAATCACTCACACAAACAAACAAACAAGAAAGCGAGTTAAACTAAAAATATCGTAGAAATAAACTTTCTAGTCCTGTTTGAACTGTCTAAGATTAGTACCCATGAAAAACGGATGAAGAAAAGACTAAGTAAAGTAACCTATGAAACATTAACCTAAATACTGAATTTGAAACATTTAAAGCTGCTGTGTACAAACCTTATTGGATTCGCCCACCTCAATGTTAAACTATGGAGAAAATGTCTACAATCGACAGCTCCATAAATGCCGATAATCCAATAATATTGGTATTTTCAGATACAGTGATTTCCGCTTATAAGAATCACGTTTGTTATTACTGTATTTGATTCTTATAAGCGGTTGATTCTTATAACCGAAATTAAGGTTTTTGGACAGGCACACACACAACTATATATTCATATACAGTGATTTCCGCTTATAAGAATCACGTTTGTTATTACTGTTTTTTATTCTTATAAGCGGTTGATTCTTATAGCCTAAATTTAGGTTTTTGGACAGGCACACACACACCTATATATACATATATTAGATGATTTACTATAAAATACTCTATAATTTACGTTAATTATCTTTTATTAAAATTATTTTTTATAATTTTAAAAATACAACTTAATTTTTAGACCTATAAGTAGATACACATGATTATAGTAAGAGAAGGAAAATCCAATATTTGTTACAACATACCTGCTTAACAGTTTTAACATTTCAACTACAGGAAGGGAGCAACAAAAAGTTTTCTACGGTAGTTTGACGTAATGAAATTTTCAGGAGGCTGGTTATACTTCTTTCAATACTAATAGTCTCAGACGAAGATTCACCTTCTAGCTTACGTTTCACGGTTTGATAACGTGCTAAATCTACTAATGCCACGTTTGCCTAAGTGATAGTGGACACTTCGCCGAAGATTTATGTGTTTCAGGGTCCACGACGCGGTAACCAGGATGTGGGAGGCGGGAAAAAAGAGTCCCTATTTTTGTTTGTCAGTGGAGAAAAGTGAAATTGGACCCGGACGGGTTAAAATGCCCCCGGGTCAAGCGATTAGGGCAGTGTTGTGCTAAAGCGTTTAAAGGGAAACTATTATGTTATGTCTAACAAAGAAAGGGATGAATTTTATGACTATATTCCATCCCATCTTATCAATCTTTCTTTTTAAAAAAAAGAAAGTACTTCGTGCCTTTTGAGGGTTTAAGTAGCTTTTTTGGAAAAATGAAATGAAAGCGAAGAGTGTAAACTGATTCTTAAAACCGGTGGATTGATTCTTTAAAGCGAAAATTTGAACATGGAAATAATACATTTGTTTTTGTTTTCGCGATATTGATTCTTATAAACGGTCGATTCTTATAACCACTGATCACTATAAGCGGTGGTTACTGTACCTTGAACTTTTCTGCACCTTGGAACGGTGTTCCTTTTATAAATTGCGTCCACCAAAGGAATTGAGGGGCGTTTAAAAAACACTAGATCAGATTCTGTTCCCCGAATAATTTAAATTTAAAAATATTATTTGCATTCAAAGGGGTCATGGACACATTTCAAGAAATTTTTATTTATTCAGTTAAAATTTTTAATTTTTTGTGATGGTGAACCATATAATTTGTAAACAAAATCACTTTATAAAACTTCTCAAAATATTTTTAAAAAAATTAAAAATTAAAAAAAAAAGTGGGGTAATTTAAAATTGTTATAACTCAGAATATTATTTGTCGAATTTCAATTCTTTTTCATTTAATTAGACAGAAATATATAAGTTTTAATTGCGATTCAGCATTTTTTTAAATATTCAATTTTTAAAAAAATTAAAAATATTTATATTAAAAAATACAAAAAAGAATTATGTAACATATGTTTAAAAAATCATATTTTCAAAAGTAAATATTTTTTTTAAATTTGATAAATAAAAATTAAAGTAAAGTAGTTGAAAAAGACATGTTACAAGTTTCAACCATTTATCTTTAACGGTTCTTGATTTATAACAATTTAAAGACGAGAAATGGGGAAAAAAAAACCATCATGCTGAAAAACGCACTTACAGGTTTAAACAACGCTTGGCTACTATTCGAATGTTGCCAAAAAAAAAATAATAATTTCTCCTGTTCTAATTAATATAGAAACGTGATTTAAACGTCATTTTAAGCGTAAAGGAGCACAAAAATTTTTAATGCAATAATTTTTTTTTTCGAAAATTCGAACAATTTTGTGTCTTGGACCGCTCTTAAAAAAAGAAATATGCCCCTAGGTGTCAAATTTCTTTCTTTATTACGGAGTACAATTAAAAAAAATCTTTCCATCGAAGTCGGCAATCCTTGTACACATTTTCTCCGTAGGTTAACATTGACTTGTACAAATTCAATAGGGTTAGTACATAGCATGATTAAGGATTTGCATTATGGTAGCTATGGACCAATAAAATTGTCACGTATGACTATTTAAGGAAATCACTACCCTTAAATCTTTAAAACATACGATTTTTAAAAGAATATATGTTAAAACCTGATCATTTCTTAATAAAATGAATCAAACCGCATGAAAATATTCAGTTTAGTTCCAAAGATATTGATATTTTAACATTTAATTACTGATCAAGTTTATGGTAAGAAAAATTTTAAACTCATTTTTCTCAAAATGTAATTTTGCATCATTCCGCAACTGATATCTCAAAAACTATGAAAAATAATTCCATGAAATTTTTATCACTGCTTAATCATGCTATTTTATTGCGTCTGAACTAGAATTATTGCAATCACTGCCGCTTTTGTTATTTTTTCAGGGGTAAATTAATGCAAAAATTTAAGGAAATTTTAAGTATATTTTGAGAAGTTTTAAAAAAATTTAAAAAATATTTTAATGTTGAGTGTTTTATTTTCAGTTGTATTTTGAATTATTTATTTTAAGTATAAAACAGAAATTATACATTTAAGCGTAAAAATAATTTCATAGTTCTGCGCACAAGCCAGTGTACAATAAAAATGCTTAAATAACAAGGTATATCTAAAGCATTCAAAAAAAATTATTTAAAATTATTTTGAGAGTTGAAAATTTGTTTTTAAAAAAAATATATGAATTTATCATATACTTAAAATTCAGAAAAATTGGGAGTAAATTGAAATAATTACAAAGAGTCAAAAAGTACATAGCATTAATGTTGAGTGTTTTATTTTCAGTTGTATTTTGAATTATTTATTTTAAGTATAAAACAGAAATTATACATTTAAGCGTAAAAATAATTTCATAGTTCTGCGCGCAAACCAGTGTACAATAAAAATACTTAAATAACAAGGTATATCTAAAGCATTCAAAAAAAATTATTTAAAATTATTTTGAGAGTTGAAAATTTGTTTTTAAAAAAATATATGAATTTATCATATACTTAAAATTCAGAAAAATTGGGAGTAAATTGAAATAATTACAAAGAGTCAAAAAGTATGAAAATATGCCTTATTTCCTCGACTTAAAGAGTGAGTCCCCTTTTAAGCTAACAGCAAGTTACGAAAACAACTTTTTAAACGCATTTATTATTGCTCCATGTATTATCTAGTCTGCTAATTTGCAGTCATAAACAGCAAAACATAATCCATATTATCTGAATAAAAGGGCATGTACGTAAAATATTCCGTAGCTTTCGTATTCAGCGCAACAAAATGTCATTGAAAGACAAGACAAATGGAAACGGACATATGAAATATTACTGCATCCCATTGTTAGTAGCCCTAAAAAAAAGATGCTTAATAAATTCCGAGTAACATAAAATTTCATCTCTATGGTGTTGACTATCCATAAGGTTATAAATGTCACCAAGTCTGCATGTTTGACAAAGTAGAGGCATCAAAATGATCATTAATTCTTTCCAAAATATCAGGATCAGTTTGCTTTTCATTTACATCCACGCAAGTCGCGTTAAACAATAAAAGCACATCACAACCGTGTAAAGAATTAACACAGAAATCATAAATAAGAAACACTACATCGTAAAATTCATATTTAATTATGCGGTTACGAATTCGTTGTTCTATGTACGAGCATTGAAGTTTCATTTGTCATGGGACATCTATTACTTTATACTATTACGAAGCGGGTTCAAAACTTTCAGTTATTACTATTAATAATAATTTATTTATAAATGGAGAATGCTTTCCCGGAATTAACCCCAAATATATGGAATTAAGCCCCGGGTAAATTTGAAATCATATTAGCAAAACAATAGTTCAGAGTGGCAGTTTGAATTGTTTAGGGACTAGAAGCTTGCAATTAACCTGGGGCAAAACACCATGGTTTGGCATAAATCAAATTGTTGAGTATTTGCCTCCAAGAGAATTGAGTTCAGAAACATACACCACGATCACATTTATTGATAATAGAACGAGATATAATAGCTGATAACGCAAAATATTAATGGAATCATCACCTGCGTGCTCTGCAAAAACATTCCTTTTTATCATAATATCGAAATTTTATATAGGTAACTAGCTGAAAACCCGCGCTTCGCTACGGAGTACATTCAAATTAAATACAACGGTCAATGTATGCAATTAATGCCAAAAAAATAAATATATATATTTATAATAAATGAGACGATCAAAATATACAATTGATGTAAAAAAATATTTATATATATATATTTATAAAAAAATCATAAGGAATATTTATTTTTTTTTGGATAATATCCAATCGTCTGCTGCATTAGAAAGAAAAAATGTTTTTTTTTTTTTTGTCTATTTAGTTGTTAGGCACGTGACGATAAATTTATTGAAAGTACCAGAAAAAGAAATCACGTGATCAGCATTTAATAAATTAAATTCTAAAAATCAATCTTTAAAAATTCACCAAAAGTCAGGAAATGGAGGTAAAAATTCGAAAAAAATTTCATTTTGAAGGAATTTTTATGATCTTTCTCGTGATATAAATTTTATAACCCTCAATGTATTATTTTAAATGCAAACGTAAAAAAAGTTTAAAAAACAGCTTAAAAATTTAATTTTAAAAAATCTAAGAAGAATTTTTGAAAAATCTTTCTTAGTGCACCCCTACACTATTAGAATAATCGCCATGCAAAATTTCAGCCCTTTAGGTCCAGCAGTTTGGTCTGTGCGTTGTATGTCAGTCAGTCAGTCAGTGAATGAATGAGTCAGTTACGGAACTCTCTTATATATATAGACTAGCTGAAAACCCGTACTTCGCTACGGAGTACATTCAAATTAAATACAACGGTCAATGTATGCAATTCATGCCAAATATAAATATATATTATATGATAAATACGACGATCAATGTATACAACTGATGCAAAATATATATATATATATATATATATATATATTTATAAGAAAATCGTAAAGGATAATTTTATAGACAAAATAATGTAGAAGAAAATATTAAAATTAAATCTAATATAAAGAATACTAAAGAATATAGTACAGTTAATATAGTACAGTTTTTAGAACATTACTTTTACTGTATTTTAATATTTTTTTGGATAATGTCCAATCGTCTGCCGCATTAGCAGGGAAAAAAAATATTTTTTGTTTATTTAGTTGTTATGCACGTGACGATAAATTTATTTAAAGTACCAGAAAAAGAAATCACGTGATCAGCATTTAATAAATTAAATTCTAAAAATTAATCTTTAAAAATTCACCAAAAATCAGGAAATGGAGGTAAAGATTCGAAAAAGATTTCATTTTAAAGGAAATTTTATGATCTTTCTCGTGATATAAATTTTATAACCCTCAATGTATTATTTTAAATGCAAACGTAAAAAAAGTTTAAAAAACAGCTTAAAAATTTAATTAAAAAAAATCTAAGAAGAATTTTTGAAAAATCTTTCTTAGTGCACCCCTACACTATTAGAAGAATCGCCATGCAAAATTTCAGCCCTTTAGGTCCAGCGGTTTGGTCTGTGCGTTGTATGTCAGTCAGTCAGTGAATGAATGAATGAATGAATGAGTCAGTTACGGAACTGTTTTATATATATAGATTAGTAGACGAGAGTACCTTTCACACCATACCGTTAGAACATCAGATGGTTAAAACTATGGGTATATGTTTGTTATTCTGTTGCTATGTTTAATTCAGTTAGCGTTATTTTCATACAGTAAAGTATGAAAATAACGTCTAAATGGGACAAGAAACTTTTACCCTAAAAATTTTTAATTTTTAATTACAGTCAGACCTCTATTTAACGAACCTCTATTTTGCGAATTTCTCTATTTTACGAATTTTTGCTTGGAACCAAGAACATTTTGCGAATTTCCTCGTAAAATAACCTCCAAATAGTGAAGTGCATTCTCTATTTAACGAACTTTTTCTTGGGATTCGATATTTTTTT
>OU015503.1:118697839-118757839 GCA_907164885.2 Dolomedes plantarius | reverse complement strand
AGTGTATATATATATATATATATATATATATATATATATATATATATATATATATGTAGATAATTGAAATCGAAACGTATGCTCACCTGTTTTTCGATTTTCTTTGAAACTTTCAGTTTGATATCTGTCTGTAAGCTTTACCATATAACAGAGTCACTCTTCCATCTCAAAAAGTAGACGACCCGCTGCCAAGTTTGTGTAGTTTTGAATGAGAGTTCAAAATCAAAGTCCCCAGAAAACTTTGGATTAGAAACTTCTCTCCCTGTCTATCTACAGTGCTCCGTTCAGTAGAGTCAGAGGCTTGGCAAAAGATGTGTTAATTGCATTTGCATATCCAGATCACACCAATAAACGAAATTTTAGAGAGGCTTGTGAGAGCTATGTTGTTGGATGAGGGTTTATTTGTTGTTGGATAAGTGTTGCGTTGTAGCTTTTCTAATCACGCGCAGCTTTAGTGACAATAATTGTTGGTCCTGCGTTTCCTAAATCTAGTTCCAACACAGGTAGAGACGGAAGAAAGAATATTAACGTATGTAGAAATAAAAATCGAGGATAGAAAGAAAATGGAGTAAATTCAAAGAACGCACAAGTTTAAATCAAAATAAATTATCTTTATGTATATAAAAGCCTAGATGTAGGTAACCATTCCGAGACGGACCAAGTCGGGAACATCTTAACATTGCGACGCCATTTTCTGAAATCATTATATCATACAGTACTGTGAAAATTAATTGGGACAAATACAAAAATTTTCACATCTTGTTTAATTAGCATAAGTTCACTTACATGCATGGTATAGGAATCAAGTAACAAATAGTTGCCCAGTGGCTAAGTGGTTAAGGCCCCACTGGGGGCCGACCTGCTACGCCGGGGGCGCGGGTTCGATTCCCGCATAAGATTTGGTTGTATTCTGGGGAACCGTTGGGAAAATTCATCCAGTGACTGAATTCACCGTAAAGTTTTACAATATTTAATTTGGGAAGTCGAGTTTGTTGGGTTTTAATTATTTGGCATTTTTCAACGAAATTAACATTTGAGCCTGCTTTAGAGTGTTCCAATTTAACTTTTGAATCAGTCATTTAAGCATCGTTTTATTTTGGTTTTCGGAAAAGTTATTTTGTCCTCATACGTAATAGCGGTCTCTATTTGATTATCCGGCTCTGCTTCATATTCAATTAAACTTTTAAGGGGACAGTGGACCTTCAAACCTAACTTTTTTGGTTTTGAATGGATTTGCTTGAAATTTGAATATGTGATTAGTACCATAGATATGTAAAAGTGATGTAGATGATATGAAAGTGATGTAGTGATGTAGATGAGTAAAAGTGGTTAAAATTTAAAGATGAAATATTCATAATTTATGAATTATGAATTATTAATTATATCAAAAATTGGCCTAATTAAAAATGTTCCATGCGCATTTCTTTTGCATATAATATGGTAATTATTATTTACAGGATACCTTATAGAACTAACAATGAAACTTATTGTTTATTTTAAGCATTCATTAAGAATTTAAAGAGAAAATAATAATAATAGTGAAAACACCCTTTTTATTAAGCAAAATACCTATAAATCATCTTTTCAAGTACAAAATTTAGAAATTGTGAGCTACGAAACATAATTATTTTCAATAAGATTTATTTGATATACAGTTAAGTATATAAAACTGAAATTTCAAAGCAATACGATAATTAGAAATACGCCCGGAGCAGTTTGAATATTCTTATGACATGAAAAATTTTTTTGAGAAAAGCACATTTAAAGTTATTGCTATTAGTAACCACATAATATCTAAATTAAATACCAACGCCTATAACTAGGAAAGTAATCGCAGAAATCAAAAATTCTCTTTGCAACACATTCCTACTTGTCCGTAGTTTCACAATTCAATAAAATAAAATAAATTGAAATTGTTGGACAGATTTCACAATTTTGAAAGTCCACTGTCCCCTTAATTTCATTATCTAACAATTTAAGCTTTCTTCTTTTTCTATTAATAACGCTAAATAATCTTCAAGTGCTATCCGAGTTCCAACGTTTTCAATTTCCTCATGTGTTTTATTTATTAAATTTGTTTTAGATGTTCTAAGCAATCCTCGCTTCTTAACCAGCGATTTTAATTGATCCATTTTCAATTGCTTTAAAAAGACAGTTTAACCCGCGAGAACGCGCGTTGCAAAATAGAATGACCTTAAAAACACCCCTTTTTTTCAGAAATGAGCAATTCCTTGTCTAGCTGTCCCTTTAGTCCCATTCTTTCAGATTCTGGAATTTCAAACATTATTCTACCCCTCTTCCGGTCGAAAACTGGTTACCGGACCGCATATTTCCTACCCACATTTGGATTCAGGTAGGGATAGATTTAGAGCGTGCTGATTGGACGTTGAATTCACTGATGTAAATAGTTCTATTTTGGTCAGTGGTTGGACAATTGGCTACAACGCGCTCGCAACATGTCGGTATTTTCAGAAGAAATTCTTCCGATTTCATTTAAAAATGAGGGGATTTATTTATTATCATGTCGCAATATTTGAGTTTCTGGAAAGAGGCAAAGCGTTTGCGGGCTATATTGGCCGAAGTTTCAACGGAAGAGGAGTGTTTAGATGAAGAATCTGAAACAATAGATGACAATGATCAACATAGTGACCACCGATCGTCATCTGAAGAAGAAACTGATTCCAGTGATGAAGACGATTTCCCCCAAGAATATTTCATTCGTAAACATGGGCTCATAAAATGGAATAAGCAAAAATTCCGACAAAATGTAAGAGCCCCATCTTGCAATATTATCACCAAACTTCCAGGAAATGTTCGTATAGCCAAAAATCTGTCTCCTCTACTAGATTCTCTGCAGATTTTAGTTGATGATACAATTTTGCGCAACGTTGTAAATTGCGCGAGTATCTAAGCTGATAGCATAGCCAGTAATTCTCAAAGAGATCGCGATGCTTAAAAAACTACCCTGGCTGAAATCAAACATAGAAAATCAAAAACCATTTGTGCCAAAAGTGAAAAAAAAATGTCTGCAGCGAACACGCTTTTACTGTATGTAAATTATGCTATTAAATGGGAATTCAATATTTTTTTTCTAAAATTCTTGTCTAAAATTTTATTATTTCTATTCATTTTCATTCATAATGTTTAAAACCTAATTAAAATCAATTTTTAATGATAAAAAGTGCAAAATTGATTGACCGGGCCTCTTCGACCCCACGCGCGTCCTCGCGTCAGTGTGTGTGCGCGCGTCCTGGCGGGTTAAAGCACTCTTCCTCTACAATTATTTCAAATACTTCTAATACAACTAATGTTTCAATAAACGGTCTTACCAACAGTCTTCAAACACTACATGAACCAGTGACGAAGGTCAAACCACCATCAACTTCCGGGCCAATGCACCATGAAAAGAGATATCAGCTATCGGTGGTTCACGAACGTTATTTCAATAGCTAATTCAACCATAGGAAACGATTCTTAAAAAGACAAACACTTTATAAAAGCTAGAACAATTTATTGTTAAATAACTAAAGAAATCGATATCTGAAGTCGAAACAGCTAAGTCAATCCAGCTTCCGTGGAACTGCTTGCTGATCTAGCGTTTTTCTTATACAAGCGTGGATATCTTTGGTGAAGGAGTGGGCCACCTAGATTTCCCTGCGAGAAGTAATATTTGCAACAGCATTGTCGTGCTGAAGCATGAGTCCCTTAACATTCACCTCTTGAAGAATTTCTGGAAGACACTTAGTGGTGTACCAGTTAGCTGTAACTGTCTTCTGTCCCTCTAGCTCTATGGCTTTGGCCAGTCCTGTACATCTGAAGAACACGGCATACATTACTCATCGCTGTCTTTTCACCATTGTTGGATTGGGGTGATCTTCAAAGACCAATACTATGCTTTCTTAAGGAGTTGGAATGTCCAAAAAGGATAATGTACGTCTCATCACCATTTATGATTTTAGGAATAATTCAGTGCCCACCATCATTAAGTAATTTTAAGGTTTCTTTGCTGGTTCTGACACGCTACGCTTTTTGGTGTTCTGGTTAAATTATCAATGGTGTTTTGTAAACCATCTGAATATAGAGGCACGAGACCTTCATTTCCATATCCGAGGTGTAGAAGTTGAAGGCATCCTTCTCGATTTAGCCTCACTTTATAATCACAGAAAAACAGCTGGATAATGCAACGTCAACGATAGCTAAATTGAAATTATAGGCACAAATTATGTTCTATGGACATAAAAGTTCAAATTTAAATATCCGACCAATAATTTTTTGTCGCATATCGTCGGATTCTCTCTCAAAAATTTTAGTGTACTCTCGTAATTGATAAGGAGAGTTTTGAAAATCCTCGCCTCATATACTCAATGACTGTTTAATTTCATACACAGATGTCAGTATTAAATTACTCATCATCTTTTAACAGAGTCGCAGAGAACAGAAAATAATGCAATTGAACAAGTCCTTTTAAATGCAATAATTAACACATTAGAGGCATTTATAAACTCTCATTATATCAAACTGCGTATTAACCCGCGAGAACTCGCACCGGGTATGGCATACCCAATTCATTTTCATTAAATGTTTTTGTTATCTTCTTCTTATCGGATTAGGCCGAAATTTCGTGTAGCTGTATTCAAGGTCACATTCTATCAGAGGGGTAAAAACTAAGTCTGCTCAAAAAATAGATTTTGAGAAAACTATTTCGACGGGTATGTCATACCCGTGTGAGACCTCGCGTCAGTAAGATCTTTCCTTTTTTTTCTGTCAGTTTAGTGCATCATGGCGCGATTTTTGAATTACGACGAGGAAATAAAACAATTGCGACACCTTTTAGAGACTGTTTCTAGTGATAATGAAGCTTTATCGGAAGATAATGACGCCTCTGAGGATGTAGAATACTGTAGCAATCACGATTCTTCTACTGAAATTGAGACAAAAACCGAAGATAAAAGTTCACTGTCAACAGCCGATTTTTATATTGGTAAAAATAGAATTACAAAATGGCTGCAGAAAAAATGCCGGCAAAATGTAAGAAAGCCTTTAAGGAACGCAATTATCAAGCTTCCAGGTAGTACAAATTATTCAAGAAATGTCGCTTCTCCCGTAGATGCATGGAATGTTCTCTTCGATAGCAACATGCTAAATATGATGTTGCCTCAAACAAAAACAGCCCTTCAATGGAACTGGAAATCACTAATCATGAACCGCCTGCAAAAAAAAACTCAAGACAAAATATAAACGATGTTAAATTTGCCCAAGAAATAAGGACTGAAAAACAAAGTTTATGTGCCAAAAAGTGGGAAAAATGTCTGTGTTGAACATCACTATGTAGTTTGTAAAAATTGTCTATAAAAATGTAAGTATTATTAAAACTCACTAAAAATCTTTAATTTATTATCTTCTGTTCTTTAGTTACGTAAGGTTTGCATATAAACAATATTAATTGATATTTAAATAGCAAAAATGAACTAGGGTATGAGATAACCGGTGCGAGTTCTCGTGTTCGAAATTGGGCGCGAGTGCTCTCGGGTTAATATCGATAGAATCACAATATAAACGTTAAAATGTGAGCCTTATCTTTATTGGACTAAAATAGAAATGTATCAGTGGAACGAAATATATAACCTTGACATATGACGTCACACATACATAAACGTTCCAAAATCTAAAAATTATAAAATCCGAAACTCTTCCTGTTTGAGGTTTTTCGAAGGAGAAATATTAGACCCGTATTACAAAACAAATATTGCTAGACTTATGTATGGTTTTAAACCTTTATGATTATAAGAACTTTATCAAGTATAGAGTGGTGTAAGATCAAAACAAGTAATCTCCAAAGAGCTTTTTTTCGGTTAAGAGTGAAAAACTGTACCTGAGATATAAACGAATATATAAATTTGAAATTACCTTTAGAAAAGGGGCGTTTTAAAGGGTCATCAATTCCTCTGGTGGACAAAATTTATAAAATGAATCCCGTTGCAAGGTGCATAAAAATTCGGGCATCTGAAAATACCATTTTGATTGGAATATCAGAATTTCTGTAGCTTCAAATACATTGAAGTGCCACTGAATTAGGGATACCTACCTAGTAACGGGTTGGGCCTCCTCTGGCCTTGATAACGGCTGCCACACGACGAGGCATATATTCAACAAGTTTCTGGAAACGTTCCACGGAATGGCTTGCCAAATATTGGCTAAAGCTGTCCATAATTCAGTAAGGTTCTTTGGTGCTGTGTGATGGCCTTTCACGCCTTGTTCCAAAACATCCCAAAGAGGCTCAATAGGATTTAAGTCTGGGCTTCTAGGTGGCCAATTCATGACAGAGAAGTCAGAGGAATGCTCATCCAACCAGCCAGTAGCCAACCGAGACTTGTGAGAGGTACAGTTGTCTTGCTGGAAAACTCGATTACCGTGCGGAAAACACAACAGCATAAACGGATGGAGGTGATCACCCAGCAACTCTACGTTCCGAATTGAAATTGAGTTAGGTTGGTACACGCACCAAAGATCCCAAACTATGCCACGAAAAAACACCCCAGACCATGATTGAGCCACCATGCCCTTGTACAGTTCCAGCCAGGCATGCAGGTTCCATGGTTTCATGAGCCTGACGCTATATTCTCAGCCTCCCGTCAGCGTTAAGTAGTCGGAATCGAGACTCATCACTCCATGCTACTCGTTTCCAGTCCTCTACACTCCAGTCTCTGTGCTCTCTTGCCCAGGCAAGACGTGCAGCCCGATGACGAGTATAGATCAATGGTACTCTCGTAGGTCGACGGCTCCCGAAACCCATACGGTGAAGCGAGCGTTGCACAGTCCGTTTACTGACTGTACGACTGGCACCGTCATTAAACTGGGTGGTAATTTGAGCTAATGTTTGGCTTCGCTGGCTACTTACAATACGCCTGAGCCGTCTCTCACCACGCACTGTCAAGACTAATTGTCCTTTGTAGTTTGCCCGATCGCTAGCTTTTTTTCCACCATCCATGTATTCTTGGTATACTCTTGACACTGTCGACCTTGAAAATCCTAGCTGTCTGACGATTTCGGAAATTGAATGGCCCATGCGTCGCGCACCTACGATTTGTCCGCGATCGAAGGCGTCTAAATCAGGCAGTTTACCCATACTGGCAATTCCAACAACTAATTCAGAACAACCACAGTACGCGCTATATATGCAGTTACCACAGCGCCCTCACTTGCGCATACATGATGTGCAGCGCTACACAATTTGAATAGACTTTGCTATCTCTAATTCAGTGGCACTTCAGTGTAGTAAACGCATCTTATCTAGAGGTTTACTTTAAGGTGAGTGAATCCATTGGTACAGTACACAGCAACCTTAAAGGATTGAAATACTGTACGAAGTATAGTTATCTCTATTTTGAAGCAAAAAATGGAGATTGCTAAGTTTTGATTCTACACCACCGATATAAGTCGTTGATTGCAAAAGCGATTGCAAGCGAGGGTGATGTAAGCAGTTTTTACTTTTCAACATTTGAAAATTTCATCACTAATCGAAACCTTTATGTTCAGTCTTTTTTTGTGTGAAAAAGCACTATGCTGTTCAGATTCTAGTCAGCATTACAGTGAAGATGGTCCGCCGATAAAATAAAGCGAAAAACAAGCACAGGAGAAATGAGAAGCAAACAATAGATGCAGCCAATATTCATCGTCCTTTCTCGGTGAAAACATGAAAGAAAAAAAAATAGTTGCAGAGTTACAAATATAATGTAACGGACCCGATAATGTAGATAACGTATAATACCTGCTTTCCCGGTGATTCTGTGTTTTTCTTCTGTTTCCTTGCTACGTGGGTGTTTGTATTTTGTATTCTTACTATTACTTGATTTCATCTGTCTGTAGAGTGTCCGGCTGTAACAATTGTTTGCTTTTCATTTTATTGTGTTATTCACCCAATTTTAACGTTTTTCGTTGCACACTTAAGGCTGCTATGTACTAACCCCATTGGATTCGCTCACCTCAATGTTAACCTATGGAGAAAATTTATCCACGTATTGCAGACTTGGATTCAAAGATTTTTTTCTAAAAATTGTACTCCGTCATAGAGAAAGAAATTTTATATTTGTGTACATTTTTCGTTTTTTAACGAAAAATGCAGTTTAATATTTTAAAATCTAAATTATTCGGGGAAAAATCTGGTGTAGTGGGTTTTAAACGCTCATAAATTCCTTCGCTGGACGAAATTTATAGAATGAATCCTGTAGCGCTTTGCAGAAAAGTTCAGGCTATCTGACAATACCAATTTTATTTGATTATCAGCATTTATGTACCTGTAAATAGTTGACAAAAATATATTTTAAACAAAAAATTTGGGAGCAGCGCTTAACCCCCCCCCCCTACAGAGAGAGAGCCATTACAATCCCTTAAAATGTCAACCCTAAGGTGTGTGGAATTCTCGAACTGTCAGCTGGACTCCTCCCACCAAAAGAGTCTGCAAGAAGAGGAAAAGGGAAATACAATTTTTTTCTTAGTACATAGCAGCCTTAATAACACGTTCTGCATGCAATGAGCATTCTTTTGAATCTGATATATTTGCATGTTGTTTTAGAAGTTGTAATAAATTGTAATTATTGAATATGTACATTAGTTATACAACACTTGTGCGTCTGAATGTATAAAGGTGGCCCAAATGGAAGTCAGTCTTTTGGGTTTATTTTATCTATAATGGTTTATTGGTTGGAATACGTGAACATACTAGTAATAGTGATACGTAGCCTACGCAAAAGAGCCTCGTCGATTCAAGCAAGTATCCAGTCGCTTCAATAACGTTTGCTAACGAGTTTCTGCATCGTTAGCAAACGGGCGACAGGTCCCTACTGTAAGGAGGATGGTCGAGAATATCCCGATTTGATGCACCGCAGCAAATAGTTACACACTTTTGCCCCATGCGGCCTTACGTTGTCGACCATACAAGGTCGCTTACTCTTAATATTTGCTTGAGTTTGAGTTTGTGTAACGTAGTGCAGCATGTGGATCCACTGACCGCACTGCTTGCATCCAGCTAACCCAACAGCAATGGACCATTCTCGTCAGACAGAAACACGAACATCCTGCGACATTGTCTCAATTACTACACGAAATTTGTAATTATATAAGTATGTGATGCCCTATTCCTACCCCTCAGCATGTCATCTATCGGCGAACTGTTGATCTGGACGGGCTCATAAACTCTAGGATAAGAGGCCATAAAGTTCTTGTAATGTGCGGTTCTGACGTTATAGAACGCATAAATCCCAGAGTGGTTCGAGGGCTTTTGAGATTTTTGACACTATAGTGACATCACGGCCTTTTTTATCGCATGGCCAAATCGGGACTTTGCCCGGGGCCCCCTGATGTTAGGGGGCCCCAAAACCCCCTTGATGTATGCACCTAGTACTTCTAATAGTATGTATTTTTATAAATGTCCGTAAGGGGGGCCCCAAATATCATCTGCCCAGGGGCCCCCAGCGTTCATAATCGGGCCCTGAGTGACATTTAGAATCCCATAAACTTCGAACACTTACCAGCACTTCAAACGCCAGAGAAATCCCTTTGCATTCGCCGACAGTATAAAAGAAGACCCCAATAGTCCACGACGAAGAGATCTGTTTTTGAGTGCCAGAGAGATGCAGCTCTATTGGTCAGAGATGCCTCATAGGCCAGACCTATCGTTGAACCTGAAGCCATCCTGACCATCTAACTGTATATATTCTAACTCGCTGTACATACTTGCTTTAACTGTTGTAGATGTAGTATGTTTAACGTATCGTAGTAAAGTAACTGAAGCGAATGGTTTGTCGTATTATTGACTGCGGTACAATCCCTTCTCCAGCTCGTATGGATGAATCATATTTTTTCTGGCTTTGGAGAGATGGGATGTTGTCATTCCATACTCAACTTCGTTTTGAATGTATCGAATTGATTGTTCCACGTTTCACCTGATGCAACAGTCTACGACAGAAAACGTCCCTTCATTGCGTGACAAGGAAAGAGATTCTGCAGGAAAACCCCTCCATTCTGCGAGTCTTCTGTTCCTCATGGAAATGTCTGGGGACCAATTGCATACAATCCTTGCTTTATCGGAATTGTCCACGGAGAATGATTCACCTTTCCCTTACACACAATGTTTCCACAGTCTCGCAGGTATTGATACAGCTATTCTCCCCGAACAGCTTGTGCACGGCAGCAGTTGATTCCACGATGATAACTAATAACTTGCAAGATCTCGGCATATCATTGCAATAAGAACTTAACTGAACCATCTGAACTCTGTACACCGTCACAGTTACTCTATATCATAAGCATCCCATATACAACCGTAACTAAGACTTTCTGCTGTCAAAAACTGAATAACCACTAGCATACCTCTTTTGGACGATTCCATGCCGCAATCGTATGTAGTCACCTTGCTTAGGAACGTGCAAAATGCACACTGACACTCTCCAGCGATAACATCTTTGCTTCTTGCCATACAACGGCATCTAACGACGCAAAACCTCTGTGCATTTAACCACACTAGTTAAGGTTTCTCTGTACTAACCCTATTGGATCCGTTCACCTAAATGTTAACCTATTGAATACATGTATCCAAGGATTGCCGACTTGGGTTGAAAGATTTTTTTTCAAAAGATTGTACTCCGTAATAGAAAAGTAAATTTTAAACTTTGGGGCATTTTCCGTTTTAATAAAATTTCAAATAATATTTTAAAATTTAAATTATTCGGGAGGAAATCTGGCTTAGTGTGTTTTAAACCCTCGATTCTTTTGGTTGACGAAATTTATAAAATTATTCCTGTTGCAAGGTGCCAAAAAGGTCGGGCTATCTGAAAATACCATTTTTATTGGATTATCAGCATTTATGTAGCTGTCAATAGTGGACATATTTTCTTCATAGGTCAACACTGAGGAGAGAGAATCTAATAGGGTTATTACACAACAGCCTGAACGTGACATACTGAATAGCTTAAAACGAATTCAGTATCATATGCAGTCAGGATTCCATGATGCAAACCCAAAGACGTGTTCTATCGAATAAAAATGTGTCTATACTTCTGATGCTATTTTACGTATGACCTTGAAAGGTGGTATTAGAATTGTCGTATGAGTGTATCAACACTCTGCCGCTACAACAATTGAAAGATTTTCCTAATTCCGTAAAAGTTCTGTTCTCAGTGATCCTAGAATTGCACACTCTAGTGACAATATAAGTTGAAGATCTATTATGAATGTTTAGACGTTTTTACGATATTTGAAGTACAGTGATTTCCGCTTATAAGAATCACGTTTGTTATTACTGTTTTTGATTCTTATATGAGGTTGATTCTTATAGCCGAAATTTAGGTTTTTGAACAGGCACACACACCTATATATACATATAGTAGATAATTTACCATAAAATGCTCTTTAATTTACGCTAATTATCTTTTATTAAAATTATTTTTTATAATTTTAAAAATACAACTTAATTTCTAGACCTATAAGTAGATACACATGATTATAGTAAGAGAAGAAAAAAATCCAATATTTGTTACCACATACCTGCTTAACAGTTTTAACATTTCAATTACAGGAAGGGTTCTATGGTAGTTTGGCGTAATGAAGTTTTCAGGAGGCTGTTTATACCTTTTTCAATACTAATAGTCTCAGAAGAAGATTCACCTTCTAGCTTAAATTTCACGGTTTGATACCGTGCTGAATCTACTAATGTCACGTGATAGTGGACACTTCGCCGAAGATTTATGTATTTCAGGGTCCAGGAAGCCGCAACCAGGATGTGGGAGGTGGGAAAAAAGAGTCCCTATTTGTTTGTCAGTGTAAAAAAGTGATATCGGACCCGGACGGGTAAAGATGCCCCTGGGTCAAGCTAATTGGACAGTGTTATGCTAAAGCGTTTAAGGGGAAACTGTTATGTTATGTCTAACAAAGAAAGGGATGAATTTTAAGATTATATTCTATCCCATCTTATCAATCTTTCTTTTTAAAAAAAAGAAAGAATTTCGTGCTTTTTGAGGGTTTAAGTGGCTTTTTTGGAAAAATGAAAGGAAAGCGAAGAGTGTAAACTGATTCTTAAAACCGGTGGATTGATTCTTTAAAGCGAAAATTTTAACATGGAAATAATATATTTGTTTTTGTTTTCGCGATATTGATTCTTATAAACGGTTGATTCTTATAACCACTGATCACTATAAGCGGTGGTTACTGTATATTCAAGAGTGTAATAATGTCGTACACAGATACTAGGGTTTCAATAACTCGCTTCCTACTTCAATGTATCCACAGCAGGGATAGTACAAAGCAGCCTTAAATAAATATAACTTCACTAGGTGGCCCATGCGAATAAAATACGATAAATTTTATGGCGAGGTTGGTGGTTTGTATTAGGATGAAAGAAGAACCGGTTAGTTTGTAGCCATTGTTGATTTCTTAAATAACAATGGTGCGTGAGGATAATACAAAACACCTTCGGACACAAAATTGGAGGTGAAGCCTAACACAAAACAGGGAAACATGACATATATATAAGTCAAAATTCCATTGTGTACAATATTAAAAGTTAAATACGACACAAACTCGTGGAAACTTTGATATTTACATTACAAAACCTCTTTGTGCACACTGTTTGACCGTGCCGTAACGACATATACAGAAAATGAACTCTAGGGCAAAAAGTCTATTTTTAACTTCGATTTTTAAACAAACAGTACACTGTGTCCTTCAAATTAGCGACTGAGGCGGTGAAACGCAAAATGGTGTAAGTCCAAAGCGTTTTACTACAAAACTACAAAAACTTCCAGTATAAATTGAACAAATTATAAATCATAATACTTATTATAATATTTTAAATAATAATTATTTGCAGTTCCACTATAAATGGAGCAGGGAGATTACATTTTTGCCCTCGAATTAAAAAAAGTTGAAATGTGACTTACACTATTTTGCCTTTCACCGCTTCAATTGGAAGCGGAGAACTTAATTTTTAAAATGGTACGTAATTTATCATTTTTTGGTAAAGTATGAAGGGCTTGATAGCTTGTTAGAATTTCGTCAGGTGCAATTCAATTGTGAACATAGAATCGAATAACTAAAACTAAACTCTAAAAAGGCATACCGAAGGAAAATATAAGTTATAAAATGTTCTTCAGGGTGAAAGAAAATAGACTTTAAGTACAAACAAATTGTTTTTCTATGCAAAAAGACTAATGTACACCTCCGCAAATGTTGCCAAAAAACAAACTTATTTTTTCACAGAAAGGTAATGAAAGCAGAGGATTTTAAAATTTAAAAGTTCAATGAGCGAGAGTTAAGGGATGGGGGAAGCTGGTACACACGGCATCCAACGGAAGTTAAAATGTTTATGTTTATACTTCGATTTTTAAACAAACAACAAAATGTGTAATTATAAATTAACAATAATTACAAGATAAAAAGAACTTTTAATATACCATGTTTTAAATTTTCTGTTGAATCATATAAACTTGATAATTCTATGTATTAATAAATACTTTTTAAAAAATTTTTTGATGAATTATGCCATCAACTTGAAAGAAAATGAAGTTAATTAGAAGTTAACCTGCGTTTAACTTTTCATTCCCGTCCCGGTCAATAGATGGCTGCAACAGTCTAGAAAACAAAATTAACTGAAAATGCATTCAATGCTGCTTAAAGATGGCTAAAAGTATTAAAAAGTCCTGTTTACTTCAATTTTAAAGATAGTAAATTTCACATTAAAGAATTGTGTAACTATGTTACGTACCTTTATTTACAGATTGTGAATGACTCTTTTGCTTTATCAATGCTAAATAGCTCTTCATATTCAGAAGAAATCGGAAACATTTGTCGATAGAGGAAGCGCATTTATTAATAATTACAAGATAAAATGAACGTTTTATATACCATGTTTTTAAATTTTCTGTTGAATCATATAAACTTGACAATTCTATGTATTAATAAATACTTTTTTAAAATTTTTTTTGATGAGTTATCCCATCAATTTGAAAGAAAATGAAGTGAATTAGAAGCTAACTTGTGTTTAACCTTTCGATCCCGTCCCGGCCGATAGATGGCTGTACCAGTCTACAAAACAAAATTAACTGAGAATAAATTCAAATTCTGATTAAAGATGGCTAAAAGTATTAAAAAAATGCATTGTCATCGTGTTCTGAGTTATTCTAAAATTTCAAAAGTCTAGCCAGTCGGGAAGTTAGTTAAAAATCGATTGCAAGATTTGTACTGGACAAACACACACACAAACAAACATGAAAGCGAGTTAATAAAAACACGGTAATAAGTCAGAAGAGTAGATCTTAATCTTTAAAATGGCACCTCATTTATTCATTTTGGTTAAGTGTGAACGGAGGAGAATGGATTGTCAGAAAAAAAAATCACCATCTAGAAATAACATATATAGGTTCATTTACAAATATCAAACACATTTTTTATTTTCTTCAATATCCATCAGAAGCAGAGATAAATGTTCCCCGCTTGTCATGGACAATGTAGGTATTCATATTTACTTGTCCAAAAGAGAGCGATAAGAACTTCCTATTACTTTGCCTTATCCGACGAACAATGGAAACGCATTTTGCCCGCAATAAATCAACCCGGCTTCTCTTTTCAATATGCACCCCTTCAGTTTTAGACCACAATACATCCGCAGCCTGTAATTTCACTTTCAATTATTTATTTATTTTTTTGCCGTCCTCTAAGCAGCTATTTTTAGATGTCGCCTTTTCCAGGCCAGCTTTCCGTCCACTGAATGAGAGAAAACTCTTATCGATTAATCGATTGGTAAATTATTGGTCGGACGGCACCTGTGGTTTTTAGTGATTGGTCCATGCGAGATCGCCAGGGAATAGACATTAGACTTAATACGGAATCAATTGGGTGGAGTCTCTAATGGGATATATAAGAACAAAGTTGCATATATGCAGCACTGATGATTGATATTTGTGGGTATGAATAGCTTACGTGAAGTCTGTTTATTACAGATCAATCATTGTTATGTATCATTCGATTCCTTTAATCCGTAGAAAAAATCAATGCAATTGCATGAGTGATAGACATATATTAAGGTATCTGCCAACATTCGAAGCGCTGTTTTTTCAAAAATAGACAGTATTGATAAAATACGTAAATTTTTAGTTCAAATGTGATATGAAATCATGGATACAAGTATAAATTTTATCAAAATTTCATAACATTTTAAAATATAGGAAACTTTTTATAAATGTTTCGTAGAATCGAGTGCTTACGCCAGATATCCTGCACTACATTAAACTAAATATATTTTAATTTCCTTTATACTATATATTATCGTGACACTTACCTGTGTACTGAACTAAAAGTTTTAAAAGATTCACCAAAATCACTCAAAGATACCTAAAAATTTCAGGTAATCTCCTCTAACGAAAACACCCCGTGTTATTAACGTAGGATTACTTTTCGTCGCTTACCTCTTTTGTATATATATATATATATATATATATATATATATATATATACACAGTGTATATATATACTCTGTGTATATATATATATATATACACAGAGGCTGTTCACACATTTTTTAGACGATGTATATTGTATTCACAAAACTAAATTACATAAAATTCTTGTGTTTAAAATGTTCTATTTGACATCCATTATTCTGAACTATCTTTCGACACCGCAATTTCCAGGATAATAATGCCTTTTGAAGTGTCAGAAGAGGTATTCTATCCCATTCCTCCTGAACAGCTTTCCAGAGTCCTGTAAGGGTTTTGGGACGACGTTTGGATAATGCAGATTTTAAAAGTCCGAAAGCACAAAAATCCATGGGTGATACATCAGGAGATTTAGTAGGGATATCAGTGAAGAGTAGGGCCTCGATGCCAGTTTTTTGTTCCATTTCTTTTAGGAAATTAACTGTGGATTTTGATGTGTGACTGCTAGCTTTGTCCTGATGGAGTCTCACAGATTGATGGCACTGTGAGTAAAGCGATGGTATTTCATTCAGAAAAATTGGCGATAAAATATGTTCCTGATAGTATTTGGAGTTAATGTTGACATTTGTTTTCCAATCTCTTTATATTTAACTTGCATTATAAGAAAAACCAGCAACAATCATGAATGCCTTAGAAAAACTTTCTTTCGATTCTTTGAACCATGTACTTAAATTTTTTTCTCCCTTTTTATGATAATAAATGGCTCTTTTTTTGTTGCAATCATTTAAATACACCCATGATTTATCTATTGTGACAATTGTTTTCCATTTTTCTTTGGATAAGTGTTTCTCATATAGAATTCTGCAGCGTGTCCTGCGTTCAGTGATATGATTTGGAAAAAGACGATGCATATTGCGTTTTTTCGCTTTCTTAAGATTTAAATCAACGTTTATCATTTTGTTTACAGTGGACACCGAGCATTTTAATGATTTTGCAACTGTCCGTTGACTAGGGGGATTTTCTTTTAACATTAAACAACGTACCTTTGCAATAGTCGAAGGTGTCTGTTTTTTCCTTGGATACTTGTTTGAAATTTTTGTCCCACTTGAGGCTCCAATTTGACGTTTTTTTCCTTTCTTGTTGACGATATTACCTATCGACGCTTTAGATTTTACAAAACCATGACTCTTACATCGGTTTTGGATAACGGAGTATGCATATTTCTCTTCGAAAAGAGCATAAATGTAGCCTTCGAACCACTGCTTTGTTAAAAACGCCATTTTGAATAAAAACAAAACTTTCAAGCCGCAGACGATAATTTTGACTTTTAAAAACATAGTACAATTGCAATTATTTCTTTTGCAGCAAACGATTTTTTATTACCGCTTACCAAAATCGTCTACAAAATGCGCGAACAGCCTCTGTATATAGACAAGGTGTCTCAAAAAACCTATACACATTTTAAAAAATTATGTAAAACAAAGTATACAAGGTGAGAACTTGAAATTCACAGATGTGTTACTGCATATATGAGAGTTTATTTTTGTGTCAAAAAAGTTCAACAGAGGGCACTTGTCCCGTGACAGCGAAAGTTGCAAAATGGCTACTCCATCAGAGAAAGCAATATGTGTCGGCTGGTATTTCGAAACCGAATCTGTTACGCAAATACTTAAACTGCCACAACGTCAGATTTTCGGGATCTGAAAACCCACATCATGTTATTGAACATATCGGAGACGGTTCAAAAGTGAATGTGTGGTGCGGATTAATGCCAGATCGTTCGATTGGTCCATTCTTCTTCCACTAACAAACGGTAACAAAATTAATTTACTTAGACATGATTGAGATTGTTATTGTCCCACAAATTTCTTATTTACATCCTAAAATCATTTGGCAACAAGACGTTGCACCGCCTAATTGGGGTATGATTGTACGAGACTTTTTTATTTCCAAACGGGTGGATAGGACGAGATGGTACCATCCAATGTCCGCCTCGATCTCTACACCTCTTGAATTTTTCCTTTGGGGATTTGTCAAAGAAAAAGCTTATTCAACAACAGCTGACAGTCTTAAAGAACTCCAAAAAGGCATCATTGCAATTCTATGTGTTACGGAATACCTTTTGGAACGAACATGAGCTGAATTGGATTACATACTGGATATTCCCCTTTCCACAAAAGAATCACATATTGAAATTTATTGACTACATTAAAAAAATCCTCTAATATATAAGGTAACACGAATGTAAATTTCTAGTTCCTATCCTGAGTAACTTTTTTATATAAATATTTAAAATGTGTCAAGAATTTTTGAGACACATTTTATATATATATATATATATATATATATATATATATATATATATATATATATATATATATATATATATATATATATGAAATGTCCGGATGGACATCTCATGAAATAGGAGCATACATCGTGGCCGGAAAATAATAAAGTCAGCTTCAGGAACAAAAGAATTTATTAAAGAATAAAGCAACACATCTTACTCGCTTCGAGCCAGTCCAGCGTCTCTCGCAAGGAGCGCCAAAATAGAATTAGGCCAGAGAGGTTGCCAGAATTGGCGGAGGAAGTTAGTATGTGGGAAAGCGAAGCGTTTACGGCAAGACAAGAAGGATGGGTTACCAGGACAGAGATGAAACACAGAATGGCCGATTATAGGTAGTTAGTAATATTATCACATATATATATATATATATAGAGAGAGAGAGAGAGCGGTAACTAGCCATTCCTGTGCGCTGCGCAAGAATTTGCATTTGGGCTCCTTAATTAATTAGGTTTGGGAAAATAATAAAACAAATATAGGTTTCTGGGCACCCCCCCTTGCAAGTGGACCCTGGGCGGGTGCCCCTGTTGCCCCTGCCTAGTGCCCGAACTGTGTATATACACTGGTTATCAAAAATTAAGGAAAAGTCACAAAAATAGCGATTACTCAAAAAGTTACGAGTAAAATTTAATGAAACTTATACACATTATACGACACATAGGTAGGTATAAAATAGCATAAAAAGAAATCGCCAGACAATTATGGTGTTATAGAAACTAGCATATGTATACAATGAACAAATCGGACGTGTCAGTTTGGTATAGGAAAAACTTTAATATGGTGCATGATCCCCCGAGAAGCAATACGGCACATACAGCGATGTGTGATTCTGCCAATTATGCGGTCTATGAGTTCGGTAGGAAGTGAGAGCCATTGCTCTTGCAAAGCAGTTGAAAGCGTGGCTAGGGTCTAAGGAGGAGGATTGAGAGCAGCTATGCGTCGTCCTAAAGCGTACTCAACATGCTCAATAGGATTCAGGTCCGGTGATTGAGCTGGCCACTCCATGCGCTGAACTGTTTCCTGCTCAAGATAAGCATATACGATGCGAGCCCTGTGCAGTCACGCGTTTTCGTCCTGTAGCACGAAAGCATCACCTATTGCCCAGGAATAAGGGAGCACATAAGCATCAAGGATGTCATCTCTATAGGTGTGAGCATTCACATTTTCACGGGGAGAGACATGGAGGCCTGTGCGTCCACCTAAAGAGATACCACCTCAAACACAGACACTGCCTGATCCGAATACATTTCTTTCACGGATGTGTGATAAAAACGAGTTCCAGGTTCTCTCCAAATCAAAATACGCCTACTATCGCTTTGGAGGCTAAACCTGGACTCATCCGTAAAGAGAACAGCCCTCCATTGATCACGCTGACGTGCCCACTGCAAACGTTCCCGCCTATGGCGTGACGTGAGCGGGACGCAAGTGGCTGGTCGCCTCGCAAAAAGACCACCTTCGTGAAACCTTATACGCACGTTTGACGTTGATACCAACCTTCCAGAGCTTGCAGCGAGGTAGGATCTGCAGACGGAGCTTGCAGATGGAGTTGCGGTTCTATTCATTCATCGCATAATGACAAATATCGGTCATCGGCACTCGTCGCAGGGTATGGCCGTCCTTGGCTGAACCTCCTGGATGCCGAATCCGTGGTTAGAAATTGTTGCCAAAGTCTATGAACCACAGACGGACTCACATTTAGCCATCCGGCCACTTCTGTCTGACTTTGTCCTGCCTCTAGTCTCCCAATAGCTCGCCATCGCAGTTCTTCAGTCAAGAGATGCATGGAGGTGATTGTTACAATTTGGCTATGCCAGATGTCTAATCTCAGCCTCGGAGGGAAAATTGCCATCTTGCTCTGAGACATGCACTTTTATGCTCCTCTCAAATGACGTATTCCGACTGCAGCGCCTCTATTTTGCATAATTTAGTATTGTTCAGCACCTTTTACTTAACAACATTTTAAAAATTTAAACAGATTTGGCTAGTTTTGAACGTGTTTTCCCTCTTTCTGTGATTTTTCCGTAAATTTTTATAACTAGTGTATATACGAGTATATATATATATATATATATATATATATATATATATATATATATATATATATATATATATATATATATATATATATATATACGTATATATATATATATATATATATATATATATATATATATATATATATATATATATATATAATATATATATATATATATATATATATATATATATAAACTGTAATCTATCATGACTCAACCTTAGAATCGAGAATCCTACAGTCTGACAGAACCTGCCAGAAAGATATTTGTAGTAAACATTTCTTCCAAACAAAAACGGACTTGGGAAGAGTTTATGTTTAAGAGATGGTGAAAATAAGAAATTTGTTTAAAGGCCCTCATAAAGCGAAAAGAGGCGAAATATAAGAAAATTGACTGATTGTTAAACTAACGACTAAAATAAAGACTTCCAGTTCGACTAGTATAAGGGATTATAAATTTGTTATATAAAAAATAAACTTAATAAAATTATGGAACCAACGATTATCAAGGGTGAAAACATGATTTCGAAAATCCACTTTGGATGAATTTAGGGTTTTTGTTTGCCCTAATTTGATTTTCTTTTCTCAAGTGATTGTAAGTTGTTTTAAGGATAAACAAATCTGTAATTTACGTCCTTACCCATAATTCTTTGCCCGTGTCGCTTCAGCATACACAAAAATTGTTAAATCCGTGAAGATTTTTTCAACAAATGAGTATTGATTCCTGCAGTTGTAACCTGCGAGGGTAGTTTTTACCCGGTATTAACCCTTTAGAAAAACTCTTTAAAAATCTATAAATGCAATTTCAGTAAATATCTTGATATTTTTCAAATGAGTTTTTTTTTTTTTCGCTTCTAAAACTTTACGTAAAAATGCTTTTCTACAAAATATGTAAAATCGCGAAAATTGAGTTTTATGATATTCCCTATTTCTCAGTGAAATCTTGTGCAACCCGACGCTTGTTCATCACGTGATTTTTCCTGTTATTTTTCTATCGAATACTGTAAAAATAGGGACGAAGATGGGGAGTTAGATGACATGCTAGGCATACAGACTTATTTGATTTATCAGGATTTGGAAAAAAAGTGAGGAAACGGTAAATCGGGTTTTAGCCTTTTTTATGTATAAAGTTGTACATTTATTACCATATTTTTAATAACTCGCTTTCTTGTTTGCTTGTTTGTGTGTGTGTTTGTCTAGTACAAATCTTGCAATCGATTTTTAACTAACTTCCCGACTAGCTAGAGATTTGAAACTTAAAGAATGGCTCAGAACACGATGACAATGCATTCTTTTAATACTTTTAGCCAACTTTAACAAGAATTTAATTATTTTTCAGTTAATTTTATTTTGTAGGCTGGGACAGCCATCTATAGGCGGGGACGGGAACGAAAAGTCAAACGCAAGTTAACTGCGAATTAACTTCATTTTCTTTCAAGTTGAAGGGATAATTCACCAAAAAAAGTTTTTAAAAAGTATTTATTAATACATAAAATTGATAAGTTTATATGATTCAACAGAAAATTTAAAAACATGGTATGTAAAAAGTTCTTTTTATCTTGTAATTATTTATGTATAAAGTTGTACATTTATTCATATATGTGGTAAATTCCAGTAAAGATAACTTAGTCGGGAAAATTGATTTGTAGCTTTTGAGGGCATCTTATTGGGCAAATTTGGGGGAATATTTTTAAAAATATCACCTCGATATCGGTTTGAAAATGAGGGACATACAGCTTTTTAATAATAGCTTTAAAATGATAGTTTTGAGTATTTTTGATAGTTTTGAGTATATTATGAGTATATTGATTATATTTTGATTATACAGAGTATACATGCTAAAGGTATACAAAAGTCATGACTTATTTTTACGGAACTACTCATTAGGATTTAAAAATCTATATATTTAAGTTGCTAAGTCGACTGTTTGGGCAGCCCGTGAGAGAAAACTACTGCATCAATTTACTTCGTTTTGGTCTTAAACGAAAGATTGCAACCTATAGATTTGTCAAATTTGGTCTTTGTAACCGCAATTTCTATTAATTAGCGATAATCTACAATTAAATATTGATTTCTGCGCATGCCCAGTGACATGTTTTAATGATAAACACGTTTATTACGAGGAATCTCTCTCTGCCATTTTTATATTTATGATAATTATGTTTGTTAAATATAAGATTTAACCTGACGAATATTGTTTATTTCGCGCTGTTTAATTAGCGAAAATTTACCATTAAAAAAATTGCTTTCTGCGCATGGTCAGTGATATTTTTAAATCTGGCTTTGGATACTCACTAAGCACGGGGCCGCTTAAACACATTAATTTGTTTCTGCGCATTTATATGATTTTCAACATCTGGCAATGATGAGTATAATTTGTGTATTAGTTAATTTATTTACTATCTAGCCGTCACGTTTTGACGGGTATCAACTAGTAACTATTTAAATAGAAAGAACATCTCACCAAGTTTTCATATCAATCATATACTTTGATTATAGTATCACAGATTTCGATGCGTGCACCTTTTGTAGCATGACAAACGTCTAAATGGTAATCCAGTTCTCTTCAATAGTTTCGTAGCATATCAGGAGTTATTACTCGAATTGCTTGAATGATACGCTTGTCAGTTTCAAAGTTTTGTTTATACACTATATGGTTCTATTTGTTATTTACCCTGTGAATCCTCTAACCGTTCAGGCACACTATAAAGTAATAGGCATAAATATAAATAATTCCTTTATTTTCTACGTAGAGGTAGACTAACATAGACCGACTTGGGGCTTCAAATAATAACACAACAGTACCGCAAATTGCGGTACTAAGAAACTGAACTTTAAAGTCGTAACGAACCCTTTCAGGCAGAATATACGTTCACTAACAATACCCGTAACCATCGGGCTCTGAAATAACTATCGAACTCGTGCAGCCACCTAGGCTAAATACTAATACGTGTTCTATCAGTTAAATACCGCTATCACCTTCAATCTAACTTTTCTCGACTCTTTCGTATCTCTACTAATAGCGTAACGCACTACCGTACAAATCTCCACTCCCTTCTTGGGCCCTTGCCAACTCAGCGTGTGTCACTTAAATAGACCGGACACCTGCTCCGAACTCACTTCGACTGGCCTGCACTGCGCAGCTACCAGAAATTTGCATCTGAGCAACACGCGAACCCTATAACACAACGGATTTAATGAATCCTCGAGCAAAAAAGTCTAATAACTCCTGATATGCCACGAAACACTTTGAGAGAACTGGATTGCCATTTAGACGTTAGACGTGCTACAAAACGTGCATACGTCGAAATCTTTGATACTACGATAGAAATCTATGATTGATATTAAAACCTGGTCAGATGTTCTTTCTGTTTAACTAAAAAAAATTTAATTCTAATGGGTAGTTCCGTAAAAAATAAGTCATTGCTTTTGTATGCCTTTAGTCCGGACACCCTGTACATTAAAACCTCGTTTATCCGGCTCTCGTTAATCCGGATCATATTTGTAGACTTTTTTTTAATGTTCACATTAGATAATAATTCTTAACTATGATAGCAAGAACGTAACTACAAATACATCAAATATTCGCTTTTTAGTTTGTTTCGATGTACAGGTCCTGCATAGACTGTAAAATGAATTATTGTAATAAAATGCTTTCTTTTGAGCATTTATTAATTCATAGAATTGTCAAGTTTATATGTTTAAGGTATACATAAGATTCGATTCACAAGAATCGAACTTTTGAGTGAATGAATTAAAGAAGCTGCTTGAGATATGCTAATTTCGGCATACGCGCTTAGTATAAATACCATGCAGCTTGATTAATAAAAGGAGGTTGAAGAAAAGGTTGATAGATAAGCGAGAGGGAGCTACGAGGTTGTGCTTAGCAGGCCCAAAGTTTACGTGGCAGAACTACTGGTTTGACTCTTTGCCGGTTTGTGAGTATTTGCAATGTGTATTTTTATTGAATGCTAATATATATTCCGTACAAGTAGTACGTATGCTTATTGCTGTAAAAGCAAATTCTATATGTGCAACGAATTCATTAAACATTGTTTCATGTATAAACTGTGTTTGTATCAAATTCCCTTAGAGTGCCACTTCAAATTATATACACCCAAGTCTGGGTAGAAGTGAGCTATTCTCTATATATGATTCAACAGAAAATTTTAAAAAACGGTATATAAAAAGTTCTTATCTTGTAATTCTTATTATTATAACATCGCTGGGTCATTTTGCTCAATTCCGTTCACAATGCCGAGCGAGTATGAGCCATTGCATTTTGCGCATTAAAATATCAAAGTCAATGCTACTCAAAGCCCGCCAAAATTACCTCAGCCTGATTCCCGAATAACAAGAAATAAGCTCCGTCAAAATTTTAAATGAACTGAGAAACTGTCGGATGAAGAAAAAATTAGTTTCGCATTTTCAACATTCCCAAGAGCTGAAATATTTTTTTTTTAAAGTTCCCGGTGTGTGTATTATATATTTCTCTCTTACTAAATTTAGTCGATGTCATGAAGAAAATAAGATAATGAAAATAAGTTCAGGTATCCATGGAAGCGAAATATTGAAGTGGCATTTTAATGCACTTTTATCAGCGACGGTGAGATCCGCTGACGTTTTCGATGTGTTTCATATCCTTATATCTAAGGATGAGAAAATTAGAAATAAACTCTTCATTATTGCTTTTCTTTGATGTCGTTTTTGAGTAAAATGTTTCAAATTAAAATGGAAAGATGAGTATAAAAATTGTTATTATAAATATGTCTTAAAGCGTTTTTATATTTTCCGTCAAAATATTAGACGCACAAATGCATTGTTATAATCACTTGTTTTGATTATTACAATGAATTACAAGGTGCGCCCATAAAGTAAGCGGACAATTTTTTTTTTTATAAATAAGAAAAATATTACTCAGCTTCAAATAAATTTATCTCTTTCAAAATAATCGCCAAAGGAGTCTATACAATTTTTCCAACGTTTCTTCGAGTCATCGAAACACTGTTTATAAGCGTTGGAACAAACCGTTCGCAAAATACGCGTAACATTTGATTTAATATCCGAGACGTTTTCGAATCTCTGTCCTTTCATGGTCATCCTAAGCTTCGGAAAAGGGAAAAAATCAGCTGGAGATATGTCGGGAGAATAGGGTGGGTGATTTATCACTGTAATTGAATGCTTAACAGGATATTATTGTACAGAAATTGCCTTATGGGGCCTAGCATAATCGTGTAAAAGAAACCATTGACCAGAATCAAGCAGTTCCTTCCTGACTCGCCTTATCCTGTTTCTTAATCGAAAAAGCACCTCCTTCTAAAAATAGTGATTAATTGTTTGATTTTCAGGAACAAATTCGTGGTGAATAAGTCCTTTGTAATCAAAAAATTCTAAATCTATGAAAGGACAGAGATTTGAAAACGTCTCGGATATTAAATCAAATGTGACGCTTATTTTGCGAACGGTTAGTTCCATGGCCTATAAAGAGTATTTCGTTGACTTGAAGAAACATTGGAAAAATTGTATAGACTCCTTTGGCGATTATTTTGAAGGAGATGAATTTATTTGAAGGTGACTAATATTTTTCTTAGTTATAAAAAAATTCCGGTTACTTTATGGGCTAACCTTGTACTTGTACCGATATGCCCGAGGTAGCCTACCGGTAGCGCGTCGGCTTTCGGTACTGAAGGTGCTTAGATTGAACCCCGGTAAGCGCCCTTAACCCTTTGAGGGACGCTGTTTGCGCAGTGCAAACGCCTAAAACTAGTCTTTATTTCACTTGCATTAAATGTATTCCAGTTAAATGAGTAGAAAAATTGTTAGTGCTGCCATCTGTTATCAGTTTAAAGAAGTAAAAACATTTCGCAACCTTTAATTGGAAAATTTTTCAAGATCCTTTAAGTTAAAAAAAAATCAGGAAAAAAATCTGCACCGTGAAAACGGGGCATATTTTTGTCCCTGAAAGGATTAGCCCTGCGGTGGGAACATGATTATTTTCTCGCTTAGTGGGAACATCTGCCTGAAAGGCAGATATAAATGGAATATCTCTTTCCCATGACTTCCTAACTAGAAATTTAGAGGGTATTTGAGGTTTATTTAATTTCATGGGAGCAACAATCGTCTCAAACCATTTCTTCTTAATTCTTGACCAGCTTCTATTGATTAGAACATAGTTATATCATAGTTTCATTTCGTAGCGGCATTTATTTAGACGAATGGGCCATTGGGTTGGGATTTTTCATTTTTGCTCTGATTAATCTAATTATTACCTGAACCATAGCAGGCTGACGTCACAAATTACCCTTCCGCAGTGAAGACAAGATGTTGACTGAAGCATGTGTAGACTCACATTACCCAAGGTCGAAGGGGGGGGGGGGAGCTCAGCGTTGAATAAAGAATTCATAGCTGCCTGAGAGGCAGATGTTCCCTTCCGGATGGTTAAATACCTTTTTGTTTAGACTCAAAAATCCTTCTCTGAGGTCAGTGGGTGGGGAAGGTGCCCATGGGGTTTCTCTGTCAAAACTGTGGTGGCATCTAGCCCTGTCGAACTCCGACCCTTGTGGTGCTATTATTAATTCTGGAGCCGCAAAGCCTATTCGGACTTGCTCTGGAACTTGCAGACAGGTTGCATTAGGAACAACAACAACAACAACTTGTTCTAAAATAGGACTCCATCGTTTGTTTTTATAAAATTGTAATTATAAATATGAATATCAGATTATGAGAGCTTTACATCAGGATGCGAACATTGAAGTACAAAAGCATTCTTTGAGAAACTTTTAATGGTGATGATTCTAGTAATGGTGATGATTCTAGTCTGCTAAGTGGTTAAGTATGAAGACCTTATTTGAATAATGAGCCAACTCCATTCTTGTTCATTTTGAGATACAGAGCCTCAAAGTCTAATGAGTTCTGAGAAATGACTGCTGAAGTCTGATTTGCAATGCCCTCTGTTGACAGCTGAAATAAGCTGGAGGATTACCAGTTTAAAAATAAGATAGAAACGATTTGTATGAACACGAAAGTGAGGATAACTGCATTTTTAAAAAAAGTGGAGTTGGACCACTATTGAAATAAAGCTTTCATATATCGGCCCTGAATTCTGAGAATTTGATTTCCAGCCTAATTTTGAATCTCCGCATTATTATATAGCATTATTAGTGACAGGAAAGGATATGTATGATACGATGTGTGGTGCAACTTTATTGTACTTTACAAACAAGGGAAAAAGAACGATCAGATGTGTTTTCTTCGGACTATATGAGTTTGGGTTCTGTAGTTGGATTAGGTGCTTCTAGTCCCTGTAAATCAGCTTTAAACTGAAGGTCTTAAGGGGACAGTGGACTTTCAAAATCGCGAATTTTTCCCAAAAATTCGATTTTTTTTATTTTATTGAATTGCGAAACTACGGACGAGTAGGAATGTGTTGCAAAATGAATTTTTAATTTCTGCGATTACTTTCCTAGTTATAGGCATTTGTATTTAATTTAGATATTATGTGGTTATTAATAGCAATAACTTTAAATGTGTTTCTCTCAAAATAAAAAATTTCATGTCATACGAATATTCAAACTGCTCCAGGCTCATTTCTAATTATTATAGTATTGCTTTGAAATTTGAGTTTTATATACTTAACTGTATATCAAATAAATCTTATTGAAAATAATTATGCTCCGTAACTCAGAATTTCTAAATGTTGTACTTGAAAAGATGATTTATAGGTATTTTGCGTAGTAAAAAGGGTGTTTTCTCTATTGCTATTTTTTTCTCTTTACATTTTTAATGAATGCTCAAAATAATCAATAAGTTTCATTGTTAGTTCTATAAGGTACCCTGTAAATAAAAATTAACATATTATATGCAAAAGAAATGCGCATAGAACATTTTTAATTAGGCCAATTTTTTATAAAATTAATAATTCATAATTCATAGATTATTAATATTTCATCATTAAATATTAACCACTTTTACATATCTATGGTACTAATAACATATTCAAATTTCAAGCAAATCCATTCGAAACAAAAAAAGTTAGGTTTGAAGGTCCACTGTCCCCTTAAACTAGAATTCTAAAAAAATCATTGCTTAACGTATGCTGAGTGTAAACCACTGGTTTGTCTTCCTTAGACAGCTTCTATTAAGCAATCTCCATGTATCGAGATGGTCACACGCGAAGGTTATAATTTGGTACACCAACAGCTATAACTTGATTTCAGTTACGAGGCTTGATGAATGAGATGCCTCAGACTGATCATAGTTATACTGGAAACTGCGATTCATAAAAGATGAAGGTCATATGATTTTTTACCATGTTTTTATTAACTCGCTTTCCTGTTTGTTTGTTTGTGTGTGTGTGTGTTTGTCCAGTACAAATCTTGCAATCGACATTTAACTAACTTCCCGACTAGCTAGACATTTTTGAAACTTTTAGAATAGCTCAGAACACGATGACAATGCATTCTTTCGATACTTTTAGCCATCTCTAATCAGGAATGAATTCATTTTCAGCAAATTTTGTTGTGTAGACTGGTGCAGCCATCTATCGGCCGGGATGGGAACGAAAATTTAAACGCAAGTTAACTTCCAATTAACTTCATTTTCCTTCAAGTTGATGGGATAATTCATCAAAAAAATATTTAAAAAGTATTTATTAATACATAGAATTGTCAAGTTTATATGATTCAACAGAAAATTAAAAAAACATGATATATAAAAAGTTCTTTTTATCTTGTAATTATTAAATTCAAGTAATTAAGCAGAGTTAATTATGTTTTCTTCTTTTTCTGTGAGCAAGACTTACTTTCGCTCAAGTTTATTTTTAATAATATTCTTTCCCAAACATTGGCGGTTTTTCCTAGGCTGGTTTTGTCACGAGTCTGTATTTTCGTTAAATAAATCCAAGGGTATAATAATATACTGATCTATGCCTCTACTGGTAGACTGGTTGGTTGAATTCATATTGATGCAGTAATCTAATATGAGATGTAAGAACAGCAGTGTTTACTTCTATTGTAGACTACCATCTACATATTTTAGTTGCTAAGCCGACTTTTTGGGCAGTCCGTGAGAGAAAACTACTGCATCAATTTACTTCATTTTGGTCTTAAACGAAAGATTGAAACCTATAGATTTGTCAAATTTGATTTTTGTAACTGCAATTTTTATTAATGAGCTATAATTTACAATTACAATTTGATTTCTGCGCATGCTCAGGGGCATGTTTCAATCTGGCTTTAGAAACTCACTGTTTCCGCGCATGCTGAGTGACATGTTTAAATGCCCAGGAGTCTCTCTAAATCTCTCTCTGCCATTTTTATTTTTTTTTATAATTATGTTTGTGAAATATAAGATTAAACCTGATGGAAATTCTTTATTTCGCGCTGTTTTATGAGCGATAATTTACAGCTAAAAATTTGCTTTCTGCGCATGCTCGGAGACATTTTTAAATCTGGCTTTAGATACTCACTAAGCACGAGGCAGCTTAAACACATCAATTTGTTTCTGCGCATTACTATGTTTTTCAAGATTTGGCAGTGATGTGTTGAGTATAATTTGTTTATTAGTACATGTATTTACTATCTAGCCGTCATGTTTTGACGGGTACCAACTAGTTGATTATTAACCTGTGACCTGAGAATATTACCCAGTCTGCAGCTCCCCTGGTCTGTTTCTTTCTACAACTTCTATGATCTTTCAATACACACGTTTTATAAGCTCATACTCAGTGCAGACACAACGTTTATGGAGAGGAATCGAGTCGAGAAGCTCGTATATTAAGTATGCTTTTGACTATCAAATCACTTGTTTCATGTACATGTGCAATAAAGAATATTTTTTAAAAGATGACTGATATCGTGAACACATGCTCTTTGCATGAATAAAGCATAAATCCAACTTAAATATAAAGTGTAAAGAGCAGTTAACCCTATAACGTCACAATGGTTTGAGACGAAATAGAAGGTACGGTCCGGTCGTTTGGACCCGATGTCGACATCGGGTTTTTTTCGACCCGATGTCGTTTTTGATGAGGTTTTTGGTAGCAATAAGTACACAATAAGCATTTTTGTTGTATAATAACATTTATGGATAATATTTTACATGGAATAAAAACATTTTCGTAGAAAAATAGACCAACGAATTGTAATTTTGCTAAACAAAGAAAATTTTCTGGCATTTGCATAACATGTTGTATATATTAGGTCTAATATGTAATTTAGTCTTGTACCAAATTTTAGAAGTTACAGAACCAAATTTCCGAGCACAAAATAATATATACTGGCATTTTTGGCCTTCAAAATAGAAATTAAAAATTAAAAATCTAAAAAAAAGAATAGTGATCATGAATATGCTTTTTCAACAATGACACTCGTATTTACTGCAAACTTATTACTGCAAACGCTCTAACACCTGTTGCAAGACTGCCTGGTAGAGTGCCTTGTCAACTCGATCTATTGCAATGAGAGGGGAGAGAAGGGAGGGAGGGGGAACACACCCCTGGGTTGAATCCGACCCCCACCGTACAGTTAGTGTTAATAATGTTTTGTCAGTTTTAGCTCGATATAATTGTTGCTCTCTTTAAAACAGCATGTCAATTTTACATGTCAGATTCATTTTTTTTTTCATTTCGTGTTATCATTTTATCAACCTACTTGTAATTTTAAAAAAAAAATTGTGTGGGAACTTTTAACGTTATATACATGTTAAGTCACTTTTTGAAGGTTTCGCGTTGTAAGAATCATATTAACGGTCACTTATGTGCTTCATTTTAAAATAAATTCTTAGTATTCTAGGCTTAAATGCAAACTTAAAACAACTTGCCTAACTGAGTTAATAAATGCACATTTTGCATATTTTTAAAGTCTTTAATAAAATTTAAAATCAAATATTCAAATTTGATTAATGCAATAAATTTTCCTTGATTGCATTAGTTTTATGTGAATAATATGAATGCAGAAAAATATTTGGTTAATATGTAATAATATTGATTAAGGACATTAAAGAAAGGTGTGCCAAACCAAGCGAGATTGAAAATTTTACTGTAAGCTAAACACTATTTCGTAACTAATGATAACTGAATATAGGGAAAATGTGCCTACAATTGACAGCTCCATAAATGCCGGGAAATTAGTTAAAAATCGATTGCAAGATTTGTAAGGGACAAACACACACACAAACAAACAAGAAAACAAGTTAATAAAAACGTGGTAAAAATGAAAGAGTGTTTAATTCGCTGTAAAACTTTCATATATCTGAATAAATAATTTTTGTAACTACTGATCATTGAAAATAGGGCTATGTTTGTCGAATCTCTTAGCTTTTGAAAGGTACACGGACTCTTAAAATAATGTATCTTCTGTGTCGGTAGTATTGTAAGTAAAGTCAAAGAAAAGTATTCAAATTAAATAAAGTTCCATAAACTGCTATTATACCACTATCTCTGCAAATTTACATCATCTAACGTATTTAATTTCTAAAAGGGACTCTATTTTACGGAAGAGATAAGCACTAATCAAACTTCATAAACTGCTTTTAAGCATTATCTCTGGAAGAGCAAATCATGCGAAGAATACGCTTATCACCAAGAAATATTTTTTTTTACTTCGAAACTGATCGTCTTGAAAGCATATTTAGCCCCCCCACCCCCGTCTTTATTTCCAGTAACCTGACGTTCCGAGCGAAAAATATGCTGAAAAGAATTTAAAAATCAAAGTGTCTTTCGCTGTCAGATTGAAGTGGCATTTTAATGCACTTTTCGACTCTGGTTGCATAAATTATTGACACTTCTACACTTCACCTTTTCGGGAGCGGGGGGAAAAATTTTTCTTGATCCATTGACTTCGCGATGGCATATTCTCCCGGGTCTTGAGGAAATGGGATTTTGTGATAACACGGTTTGTCGCACGATGCAAATAGCAGAGAATGGGTACCGATTCCGACCCTTGTAAAAGGTAGGATTGTTTATGAAAGGGGAGGAAAAAAGAATGCAAATAAAATGCAAGCAAGCGAAAAGTAAACTGGAGGGGATTTTTGTTTTGATTTCTAAGAGGAGTGAAATGCTTTATATTTATTTATTTATTTGATTTTAGAATTAACTTGTCAAACTCCGATGTTGACGAATATATGTATTGTATGTTGCTGTAAAAGTAAACAGCAATTCGTGTGAATCTACAATTTGTTTTTAAAGTGAAATTATACTAAAATATAAAGCGATAAATAATCTATACATATAAAACAGTTCCGTAACTGACTCACTGACATACAACGCACAGACCAAACCGCTGGACCTAAAGGGCTGAAATGTTGCATGGCGATTCTTCTTATAGTGTAGGGGTGCACTAAGAAAGATTTTTGAAAAATTCTTCTTAGATTTTTTAAAATAAAATTTTTAAGCTGTTTTAGTAACTTCATTTAAGCTTACATTTAAAATAATGATTTGATGGTTATAAAATTTATATCACGAGAAATATCATAAAAATTCCTTAAAAATGAGATATTTTTTGAATCTTTACCTCCATTTTCCGATTTTTGGTGAATTTTTAACTATTAATTTTAATTTATTAAATGCTGGTCACGTGATTTCTTTTTCTGGTACTTTAAATAAATTTATCGTCACGTGCATAACAACTAAATAGACAAAAAAAAATTTCTTGCTAATGCGGCAGACGATTGGACATTATAAAAAAAAATATTAAAATCCAATAAAAGACATTATGTTCCTCAAACTGTACTAAATTAACTGTACTATAGGCTTTAGTATGTCCTATTACATTTAATTTAAATATTTTCTTCTACATTATTTTGTCTATAAAAATATCCCTTGCGATTTTTTAATAATATATATTTTTGTTTTATTTACATCAATTGTATACATTGTTCGTCATATTTATTATAATTATATACACACACACACACACACACACACACACATATATATATATATTGGCATTAATTGCATGCATTGACCGTTGTATTTAATTTGAATGTACTCCGTAGCGAAATGCGGGTCTTCAGCTAGTTCAGTTATATAATTGGTTCTTTTTGTTTCACTTGTTGTTATTTCTAAGGCAGCTGGGGCACACGCTTCTGAAAACCCAGTCCAGTGTACACAGGGAGATAAGACAGGAAATAGAAAGATAAACACACAGAAGAATATGTATTTAAAAAGGACGATGTAAACGATGTAACGATGTAAAATTAGTAAGGCCTCTTTCAGACGAAGCACATTTCTTGATCCAACTGACTTGCATTGTTTATTTTCATGTAGTTGACTGCCGTGTGAGGTTCTTTTCACACGAGGCGCGGCGCTCAATTCAAGGCGAAACCTTCTCTTCTTGGGTTGTGGCAACGCTTCGTCAGCAGCTTCGTTCAGTCGCGTTTTCGCCTGCGTAACAGGCGAAATCGCGCCTGAAAAATGATGTGGAAGAAGACAGTTTACTACATTAAATTATGTGTATATATTCTATCCATAGGCCATACTTTAATCTACACCTAAAATAATTACAATTTTTCCCATAAAAATATTTTTCAGGCAAATGTATTGTAATCTACCAAAAATATGAAAGGAAAAAAAATTGCTGTAAAAAATTAGTGATATGTACTTAACTAAATTTAGATAGAATTTGTATAAACATATAAGATATACATGTATACAAAATTTTAGCAATTTGGGACGATTAGTTTTGAAGAAATAGTGCGCACAAGTTTCAAAATAACAATTTTTAGAAAAAACCATTTAAAGTTTAAATTTTCTATAAATTACTTTACTATTAGCTTTATACATTTGGCCATAAAATCGGTTGTAATATCGACTTCATTTTTTTCATAAGATTCCTTTTATTCCATTCTTCATAATTAAATCATAATAAAAAATTGAGTTTTTTTAAGGTTTTAAGGTGATTTCCCTCCTTACATTTTTAAATTTCAAAAACTTTAACTTAAATATTATACTTTTCTTCTACCAATACCTTTCTTTTACACCAATTTTATAACACAATATTGGTCTTTGATTTATAATGTTGTAGGGGAATATAGATTTAAGAAAGCATCATAACATGGCACTCAGGTTTTTACTTAGAAAAATACAAAATGTATTATTTTTATATTTGCTCTGCAAAGTTTTTAAATCGCATTTCTTTTATTTGTAGGACCACTATACCTCATTCTTACTTTTAAAAAAAAATTATAATAATTAAATTGCACACCTGAAAGGGTTAATGCAAAAACCTTCCTCATATGAAAACTATTCAAATTGTAGGCATAAGGCGACGTTCACATTTGCGAATCTAGATAAATTTAATAAATAATGGGTAAATTCGCGCAATTTGGTGCTCCCACATATATTTTTAAGTGTAACAGTCATAACCTGTACTAATCGATGTAATGCTGTTTGACAAGTAATGTAAAGAGAGTGACGTATGTCACCATAGAAACATCAAATAAACAACCAATGATAAAGAATATATTTCGTTGAAATGACCAAATAAATATTTCTGTTCATTTTTTTAATGATAATGCGGCTTCTAAATAAATTTTAGTGAAAATCTTACCTTGAAATCTTGTGTGATGATCAAACACAGTTTATTTTATATAGTTAACCCATTTAAATCTTTGCTACACTATTTTAAAAAATTATAAATTTCACTTATCAGAAATCTGCATATTTTTGTCATACATTTTCACCATTTACAAAAATATCTTAAGGTTTAAAAATAAAAATATAGGTTATATTGATACAAGAGCACTTATTCTATTGACGTTTAAAATTACAGAGATGTACTTGCAACATATTTTGCAGAAAGTGTACCATTACATGAAAAAATCACATTTTGAGAAAAACGCAAAAAATACTTTCCCATTATATGGGATTTAAATGTATGTTTACATTTTTAAGTTGCTAATAATTGTTGTTAGAGTGTCAAAAAGTACATAAATTATATATATTTGTAATCTGCAGAATCTGCTCTATTTTTTAAGCCACAAATTCAAAAATAAATTTTTTTGAAGTCGGAATAAAATTTGCGTGCCAATTCCCTCAAAGCTTCACCCCTTTTAATTTTATCGCTATATTCATCACACCTCGTGTCCCATATCGCGGGAGTAATACGAATTTCTTCGATGAATTGTTCCACATTCAAACTTGCAATTGAAACGCTTTCCATACTGAACTGAGCTCATGCAGCTTGGCGGCTGGTGTGAAGAGCGTACCTTCAGTAATGTCTTTTGTGTTGAGTCTACTCATCGGGGTGAGAGCGCCAGAGGCACAAGTGCCAGATGTCGAAATGTCTGGGCACAGAATTCACTCCGTGTGAAAAGGTTTCGGTAAATTTCCATACATTTGCATGGTGGCTACAATCCTTGACAGCCGCCCGGAAATCAGTTTGATCAACTATGTGCCTCGTCTGAAAAGGGCCTAAAACGATGACTGTAGATTGCAGCTCCTCTTTCGAGACTGGGATCCATTTTCTTGCAGGGGAAAGACTAACTAGTACTCTAGATCAGTGGTCCCTAATCCCTGGGTTGCAGACCGGTACCGGTCCGTTGATCAGATGGTACCGGGCCGCCCAAGGAACATTAAATTATTACCATTTTATTAACTGCGGTGTATTTCTCTTGGGTTTCGGCGACTTTGTCGGGTTTGTGCTAATTTATACCTTTGTAACAGAAGAAATCTTGTAACTATTTTAAATTAGTTTATTGTTTATTAAACATTTCAAGATTATGAATTAAAATTGCAGTTATACAATTGAAAATAAATGCGCTTTTCTGAAAGAAAAAAAACGAAACAAATAAATAAATAAATAAATAAAACGAGTTTTTTATTGAACAATAAATAAACGCAACGTCATTTATACATCAAAATAATGATAACATCAACAATATCGACTATTACAAATTTCAAATAAGTGGAACGCATCAATTATAAAACAAAAACATTACTGTAAACGTAAACACGAGAAATCGCATCCGGTCATGCGGCCATGCGTTCGGCAGGCTCACTCATGCGTTTTGGGTGCTTGTGACGTATTTTACGTCATGTCTCAGCAACCAATCAGATTTGTCCCGGAGCAGAGTCTAGCCGCCTGTGTCTGGAGCTGCGGTAGTGACGTTGTAGCTTTCGTAAAGAGAAGGTGTGTTTCGCTCTTCTCTCTGTTCACCGGTGAAAAATTGTAATCAAAATCGGTCATGTATTCAAAATAATCCAGGAAAAATAAATTTCATTTCCCTGATATGTGTTAAAGTGATCCTATGTATCACTACTATGACATTTTATATTTTTTACCCTAATTTACCCTAACATGACCAAAATATGCACTCTTCTAACTAAATTTGAATATTGACAATATTAAAGAACTCGAATTAAGTCAAAATCAGTTTCCTCCGATAACATACCTTCAACAAATTATAATAATTCCCTTGAGATTCTGTTAGACCCAGAACACAATTTTTCATATAAATCCAAATGAGTCGGTTAGACCCCGAACGCAAAGCCATCTACGACCAACCCAACCCAATGGTAGATCAGTTAGCCTGAATTTAGTGTGTTTTCCCAGGACCTCTGTGGAACAATTGTCACACCGCAGACTGTCATTACCGAAAACCTAGGCTGAGTTCATTGCTACAGTGGTTCTCATGTTTAATAGTGCTTGGTGTACGTGTATATGTGTTTGCTCAAATTTAACCCACAAATAAGCAAAATTGAGTACGAAATAGACGTCGTTAGAAAGTTTCCTTGGTGGGAAAAAGGAAAAGTAAAGAGACAGAAGAAGAGCCTTCTTCATCAAAGAAACGTGTAACTTTTAACAGACAACACCACGAGTCCTACCTGAAATATGGATTTATCGGGACAGGTGATTTCCCCCACACCAAAATCGCTCAGCGTAGTTTGCAGCACCAGCTCTCTACTGTCCGACCACAGAAGCAAGGTCCCTGGAAGCTGTTGCCCATGCGCGAGAAAAGCTAGTCTACTTAGAAAATAGGGGAAAACGTCATATTTTCGGATGTGTTTGTTTATGAAATACGGAATGCATTTCAGACTGCTTTTTGTCCGCAGTTTTAAAGTTATTTTTTAAAACTTTATTTTTGATCGAATATGTGAATAATAATTTCAAAATAATAAAAAGAAAGAAGCAAATCTATTTAAAAAATAGGAGTTTTATAGGAGTGGATATTTTCGGATTACATCACAATCAAAATTATCTAAAGCTACGTTTTCGGTGGTTCTTTTTTTCTGACGTTTCCTCGGAGATTCAAATTTTAGAGTTTCTTCACCCTTTGCTTCTCTACGTATTCTTTTTACACTGGACATTGATATCCCGGTCATTTTACTAGCTCTCTTTGGGGATTGCGAAACTGGAACAATAACATTTCCTTCTAGTGCTTCTTTATCACACAATTTAATTACATTTTGTATTATACGTTTACAATCACTACGGAACGGCTTATTCCGAGCAGTCGTGATGGGTAAAGGATGCATTAATTTCAATATAATAATCAAAATAACAGACGAGGAAAAAGCAAGCAAGCGCAGTTAGTAACTGATTCTAAAGAACGTCGAGAGAATACGAGACTTTTCCCCCTCCTTCCTCAGCAGCCTTACCTACAGCGTGAATAGAATCGTCTTGGCACTATGCCAACCGTGGTTCTTCGTAGTGTGGTCGGACAGTAATGAGGCAATGAAAAATTCAAAACTGCTTCGCCACTTGAACGCAAAGAACCCTGGATTAAAAGACAAGTCCCTGGAGTGTTTTGAAAGAAGTAAAACGGGAACACGAAGGACAGAAGAAATTTATGAGGGCCACCACATCAATAAAGGAAAATGCAGCGAGAGCATCATATTTAGTGGCTAACCGTATTACTAAGGCTAAAAACCTTACGGCAGAGCGCCTTAGCGCATAAGGCTAAATTTCTGAATTTCTGATGTTTAAAATTCTAAAACTTAATTAAAGTGCATTTCTATCACATGCAGCTTTTGAAATATTTTCTATAAATGGCGAAATATTTGTCTAAGTTTGGCTAAATACGCTTTAAATTTCTCAATTTCTGATGTTTAAAATTCTAAAACATAATTCAAGTACATTTTGGCATCACATGCAGCTTTTGAAGTATTTTCTAAAAATGGCGAAATATTCCGTTTACAATAGTCAAAAGTGTATGCATGAATGTACATAGATCTCAAATACATTCTCATACAGGTCTGTATTTTCAGTAACCAAGAGTACAAATTTAAATTTAATTTTTATATTTATATTATAAACTGAAAATTTTTTTTTCATTTAGTCTGTTCTAAGGAAAATACCGCGGGTTATTAACATAGGATTGCTTATCATTGCTTACCTCTTTTGTATGTATATATGTATGCATGTGTTATGCTTATTCATATATATATATATATATACATACACACACACACACACATATATATATATATATATATATATATATATATATATATATATATGTGACGCATTTTGGTACTTTTCTGTTTAACTGCTTAATGCTTGTCCAAGCGATACGGGCTGGGTTTGGCACGCTGCCAAAATTATAACTCGTGAGGTACGGTCGGACGGTTTTAGCGTCTGAAATTTTGCTTTCCGGAGGACCGTTATGGAGGAACGTAATCCTACGTTAAAAAATTAATTGGTGAAATTCATACATATTTTATGAGAGGTAGGTATATAGTGTAGATTTCTTTCCACAGTTTGAGTTTAATGAACTTGCAGTTGTAGTTCCTTGCAGCTGTTCGATTTTACGCGAGATATATTGAATTACTTTTAAAATTGGTAATTAAATTAATGAAAACTTGACTGTTTTATACCTAAGGAAAAAGAACTGTGAAAGAATCATAATTTCGTAAATATATTTACTTATTTCTTGCAGCGAATAAAATAATGCATACATAAATAAATATCTACCGTAAAATCTTTCGTATAATAAGCACTATTTTTTCACATTTTAGTCAGCAAAAATGAGGGTTCGTATTATACTGATGTACAAAACAGCGTAGTTTTAAACATTGAACAAACGGCAAACAATAGATGAGTTGTAGTCTAGTGAAAGTGATTAAGTCTGATAATTTCACTTTATTGCTTGTTTTGAATTAAAAATTTAAGTTTTTTTTCTACCGAATTTGACGTTTAAGTTTAATTTTATTACTAATTTAATTTATGTTAATAAATACAGCGTGTTTCATATTGGATGGGACTAAAAGAATAGCATAGTACAAACTCTGTAACTGATTTATTTAGCCGAAACAAATTAACTCTGAAACTACAATTATACAAGATTTATCTGGCAACAGCGAAAAATGTTTCGGTTACGAAATCGCCGCTACAGGCACAGTTAACCAAAATGGCGCCATCCATGCAGGAGAAAGCGTACTTTGTTTTGGAATACGCCAAAAGATCTTCGTTTATCGTTCTCGCAGTTAGAGGAAGCGGTTCCCGGCTTCATTCTGCAGCTAGACGGTGCTCCACCACATTGGCATAAAAACGTACGTCAGTACTCGAACGATAGTCTACCTCATTGCTGGATTGACTGTGCTAAGTCAAACAATATGTCATTGCTTTGTTGGCCACCGAGTTCACCAGATCTAACCACTTGCGATTTTTTTCCTATGGGATTTTGTTAAAGACAAAGTGTTCGGGTCTCCACTTCCCCAGGACTTACAGCAACTGAAGCAGCGGATAACTGAAGAGGTCGAATCTTTAACAAAGGATATTCTATCACGAGTGTGGCAAGAACTAGAATACTGCATAGATATTTGTCGTGTCACAGGAGGGACACACATAAAACATCTATAGAAACTTGGATAACTGTAGTTTCACTGTAAATTTTATTTATCAAAATAAAGTAATTACAGCGTTCACAGGTATGATTCCTTTTTTTCCCATTCAATTTGAAACACCCTGTATTTGTGCAATTTTTAGATAAAATAACGAAAAGTTATGGGCGAGTATTATAGTCGAATTCAAATTTTTTCTGAAAATTTCACGCAAAATCAAGCATACGTATTATACACGTGTGCATGTTTAAGTCAAGATTTTACGGTACTTAAAGGGACAGTGGACCTTCAAGCCTAACTTTTTTTTGTTTTGAATGGATTTGCTTGAAATTTGAATATGCGATCAGTACCATAGATATGTAAAAGTGGTTAAAATTTAATGATGAAATATTTATAATTTATGAATTATTAATTATTAATTATATCAAAAAATGGCCTAATTAAAAATGTTCCATGCGCATTTGTTTTGCATATAATAGGGCAATTTTTATTTACAGGATACCTTATAGAACTAACAATGAAACTTATTGCTTATTTTAAGCATTCATTAAAAATATAAAGAGAAAAAAATAATAATACTGAAAACACCATTTTTATTACGCAGAATACATATAAATCATCTTTTCTAGTACCAAATTTAGAAATTTTAAGCTACGAATCATAATTATTTTCAATAAGATTTACTTGATATACAGTTAAGTACATAAAACTTAAATTTCAAAGCAATATGATCATTAGAAATGCGCCCGGAGCATTTTGAATATTCGTATGACGTGAAAATTTTTATTTTGAGAAAAACACATTTAAAGTTATTGTTATTAGTAACCACATAATATCTAAATTAAATACAAATGCCCATAAATAGGAAAGTAATCGCAGAAATTAAAAATTATTTTTGCAACACATTCCTACTCGTCCGTAGTTTCACAATTCGATAAAATAAAAAAAATCGAATTTTTGGATAAATGTCACAATTTTGAAAGTCCACTGTCCCCTTAATTTATCTACCTAGATTCGGAGCCATTTTTTTCAAAGAAAAAATCATTACTGATTAATTAAACATATTTTTAGTTCAAATGTGATCTAAAACTATGAAAACACTTATAATTTTGGTAAAAATTTCGTAACATTTTAAAGTAAAGGTAATTTTTTATATATTTTTAGTAGAACAGAGTGTTTACGTAAGAGAATCTATACTCAATTCAACTAAATATATTTCAATTTTTTATGAGATATACTTCTTTGAAAATTACCTGTGTTCGGGAATAAAAGTTTTACAAAATTTCCAAAAATCACTGAAATATATAAAATAAAGTGAAAAACCGCTAATTTTTTAAACGAAATTACGTTTTTATAAGTGCAGTTACCTTAATGATTTAATTAACACATATAGCTTAGCTTTCAGCCAAAACATAGTGAGCCATATGCCAAACAGCATTACGAAATTTCATTAAAATATATTAAAAACTTTTTAAATCATTGCCTTTCTCGTTCACAAAAGTAACTAAAAAATTATCTTTCTAGAAAATTTATTTAAAGATGGTACTTTCGGTCTTTCAATTTCGCTTTCGGTTTATTAAATTGTCTTTAAATTCTCCTCCAATGATAGTACAAGTAAAGCAGTTTTTGCATGCCAAAAGATTGGCCTTTGAAATAGAGCAATAAAAAATGTCAATATTTTGCACCAAAACAGTTATTTCAACGTATGAAGACACCTTAGTTGAGGTAGATGCATAAGCATGTATTACCATGTGTGCACGCGGTTTAAAAAAGTAGAGCAAAAATAATAAACCTTAGAGAAATGAAGAAACTGGATTTACCGCTGCTCAATAATACGTAATATTTTATCAGTTTAAATTAGTCACACTTTGATAACAGATCAGCCTGCTAATTACGGAATAAAAATAAAGGGAAAATAATAAAACTTAAAGAAATAGAGAAACTAGATTTATCGCTACTCAGTAATGTTTAATGTTTTATTAGTTTAGATTAGTTACGCTTTGATAACAGATTAGCCTTCTAATTACGGAATAAAAAGAGAGGAAAAATAATAGACCTTAAAGAAATGAAGAAACCAGATTTACAGCTGCTCAATAATACGTAATATTTTATGAGTTTAAATTAGTTACGCTTTGATAACAGATTAGCCTGCTAATTACGTAATAAAAAGAGAGGGAAAATAATAGACCTTAAAGAAATAAAGAAACCCGATTTACAGCTGCTCAATAATACGTAATATTTTATCAGTTTACATTAGTTACGCTTTGATAACAGATTAGCCTGCTAATTACGGAATAAAAAGAGAGGAAAAATAATAGACCTTAAAGAAATAAAGAAACCAGATTTACAGCTGCTCAATAATACGTAATATTTTATCAGTTTAAATTAGTTATGCTTTGATAACAGATTAGCTGCTAATTTCGGAATAAAAAGAGAGGAAAAATAATAAACCTTAAAGAAAGGAAGAAACCAGATTTACCGTTGTTCAATAATACGTAATATTTTATCAGTTTAGATTAGTCACACTTTGATGACAGATTAGCATGCTAATTAAGGAATGTGATAGAATATTTAAAAAATAATAATGTATCGTACATTTTTCTTCGTTTGGAAATCTATTTTCTCAGATTAACCCCTTTGCCACGGATTTAATTTTAAGAAATCCTCCACGCGGATCTGACTAAATGTTTTAAATTTGTTATACATTATTTTAAACTGATTGACGAGTTAGACTCGTCATTCTGCACTTTAGATCAAAATATACGTGACGAGTCTGACTCGTCAAATATACCAAACGTGTTATAAATGATTATAATATGATTTAAAGAACCTTTCCTCTCGATGAACATTTGGAATTACAGCAAGTCGAAAGAAATCATAAAATGTCATCTAGCACACGTTTTATGATTAAATTGGTGATCGTATAAACGTAGCTTGCAGATTACCTTCCCCTAGCAAACACTTATTAAAGAAAACTGTAATTTTCTTTCTCCGATATTATCTAGAAAAAAATTCTCTTCGAGAAAGTATACTTAATTATAATCCTTAAAAACGTAAGAAAACCAAGAGCTTTTTATAGAGTTAATTATAAAACCCCAAATGTTGTGTAAAGTAAAAATTTCATTAGTCTGATAGATAATGAAAGTCATTTTGATTTTTTATATGTGTAATATTTGCTTATTTTAAAATGTTTCCAGCTGTTGCAAATTATGTTTTTCTGAAGTGCGTGTAAAGAGTGATTTATTCATAATCGTATTCACATGCATTCTCATGAGTATATGAAGAATATAATTCTTTCCCACTTTCAAAAAGCCTTGTCTCCCGTTTTTAAGATTCTAAAATACTCGACTTCATCTATATGTATAAAACAGTTCCGTAACTGACTGACTGACTGATAGCTAACGCACATACCAATCCGCTGGACCTAAAGGGCTGACATTTTGCACGGCGATTCTTCTTATAGTGTAGAAGTGTACTAAGAAGGATTTTCTAAAAATTCTTCTTAGATTTTTTAAAATTAAATTTTTAAGCTGTTTTTGAAACTTTTTTTAAGTTTGTATTTAAAATAATAATCTGAGGGTTATAAAATTTATGTCACGAGACAGATCATAAAAATTTCTTTAAAATGAAACCTTTTTCGAATCTTTGCCTCAATTTTTTTTTTATTTTTAGTGCATTTTTAAATATTTGTTTTTAGAATTTAATTTATTAAATGCTGATCACGTGGTTTCTTTTCTGTTTGTGATACTTTAAATTAATTTTGCGTCACGTGCTTAACAACGAAATAAATTGACAAAAGGAATATTGAAATAGAGTAAAAGATAAAATTTAACCACTAGACCCATTGAGATGGAAGTTTTTTGAGAATTTAATTCAAATTAGTAAGTTTTATGGATATTAAACATTCAAATTAATTGTATACATTGACCGTTGTATTTAATTTGAATACTTTCTTCTACATCATTTTGTCTATTAAAATATCCGTTAAGATTTAAATATATCTCTCTCTTTCTCTCTCTCTCACTCTCTCTCTCTCTCTCTCTCTATATATATATATATATATATATATAGTTACAAAAGAGCTAGAAGAAATAAGATAAATGATAATAGAAAATGTTGACACCAATAAGCGCTATGCAGCTCCAAAGCGTCAAACAATAATATATATTAAAGTTTGATATTTAAAAACATAAAAAGTAAAAGTCTAAAACCGTACAGCAGCAGAATGAACAATAGAAAAATCCCACAGAAAGAATACTAATATGGAGATGTACCTAAGTGACCGGGGGGAGTTGTGACCACCCCTCTCCGATTAAACATGTTTATGTGCCGCGGCAACACTCTCGGTGGTCTGGTACATCCCCGAATTATAAATCAGTGCCTTTAGCCAAACTAACGGCAAGAAAAAAAGAAGTTGAACAATCTAACTAAACTGTACAACACAATAATGTCAACAAAAAAGACACTATAAATGAAATACTTTAAAAGAATAGTAGTTTATTAATCGTAACTGTGGTAGTTGAACTATAGTATTTGTTACATGGAAAATTTACTGGTATAGTCTAGTTTGTGTTTATATCGTAGTTTGGTTTGTTCTATATGTGGTTAGCTGTTTTTATATTATATTTATAAAAAATTTATAAAAATTATAAAATGGTGAAAATTGTCCTCTCCCTTTCATTGGTTTTCTGCGTAATTCCTGAATGGAGGTAACTCTCAATTCCTTTGCTGTGGTGATTGCTGCTTATGATAGAGTTGTATTCTGACTTGGTGTGGTCATTTTCTTTTTGTAATCACTTTAATATGTGTTGGTTATAGGGCTTAAAAGTTTAAATTTACATAGTGATAGATTGAATTGCTTTCTATTTCATTCCTTTCGTATATTTTAATTGTTAAAGTTGGTTATCAACTCAATAGGTAATTTTGGGCTATATTCTTTTAAAGTATTTCATTTATAGTGTCTTTTTTTCTTGCTGTTAGTTTGGCTAAAGGCACTGATTTATAATTGGGGGATGTACCAGACCACCGAGAGTGTTGCCGCGGCACATAAACATGTTTAATCGGAGAGGGGTGGTCACAACTAACCCCGGTCACTTAGGTACATCTCCATATTAGTATTCTTTCTGTGGGATTTTTCTATTGTTCATTCTGCTGCTGTACGGTTTTAGACTTTTTCCTTTTATGTTTTTAAATATCAAACTTTAATATATATATATATATATATATATATATATATATATATATTGGCATTAATTGCATACATTGACAATTGTATTTAATTTGAATGTACTCTGTAGCGAAGCACGGGTATTCAGCTAGTATCGATATATTTCTGTCAGAGAAATGCAAATAGTATGAAAGCAAATGAATTAATGAATAGCTTCTAATCCCTATAGCTTTCCATAAAAACTAAATAAAATGTTCGCCAATATCCAAAATGCCTTTTTAAAAATATACGGAGTCAAAACGGCGAGAAATTATAATTTAAATTTACTAAAAAAAATTAGATTGGGAATTTCTTGAAAACAAATGCATTTTAAACGGTAGATAGACACGACCAAACTAAATATCTTATTGCTTCAGATATGTGAATTTTTCATGTTTGTGTCTGAAAGTTGGGTTTGTTTAGTTATTTTTCTGCGACTAAGGGTCTCTTCACATAGAATCCATCAGCGTCACTCGTATTGACATATTTTAAACCAATCCCAGACCTTAACAATTTCGTGGCTAATCGTTTGGAGGTTTGTAATTGGTTAAATATAGTTCAATGCGAGTAACGCGGATGCTAAGTGAAAAGGCTCTAAGGGTTATACAGTAATATCAGAAATTAAATCTACTGTAACTTTTTAGAGAGAAATTATTTCAGATATAACCAGTTAGTTCTCCAAACATTTTAAAATTTAAGAAAATTTCTAAAATACACATGTCCTACAAAATTTTGTGTATATATATATATATATATATATATATATATATACTAAATTATTTTGAATGATATACGATTAATATGATTAATTTTTAGAATTTAATTTATTGCACGCTGATCACGCGGTTTTTTTTTTCTGGTACATTGAATTAATTTATCGTCACAGCGAAATAGACAAAAAGATATTTTTTTCTTGCTAATGCGGCAGACGTTTGGAAATTATCTAAAATAATATTAAAATACAATAAAAGACATGCTCCTCAAACTGTACTATATTAAATGTACTATATTCCTTAGTATGTTCTATCAGATTTAATTTGAATATTTTCTACTACATTATTTTGTCTATAAAAATATCCGTTACGATTTTTTTATAAATATATTTTTTCGTATTTTTTTTTACATCAATTGCATACATTTATCGTTTAATTTATTATAAATATATTTACACATATTTTTGGCATTAATTGCATACATTGGCAGTTGTATTTAATTTGAATGTACTCCGTAGCGAAGTACGAGTTTTCAGCTAGTTACTGTATAAGAAAGTTATTTTTTCTTTAAATAGCTTCATATATAAGTAAGTTTAAAGACCATTCCTGTGCACTAGTTGAGTTTGTAAAGAAAGACTTTATTGACATCAAAGGCAATATAAAGTCATTTACGTTTACTAGATAAGCAAGTTATTTATACTTAAGTAGCATACTTATACAGAGGCTGTTCACACATTTTTTAGACGATGTATATTGTATTCACAAAGCTAAATTACATACAATTCTTGTATTTTACATGTTCTATTTGACATCCCTTAATCTAAACTATCTTTCGACACCGCAATTTCCAGGATAATAATGCCTTTTGAAGTGTCAGAAGAGGTATTCTATCCCATTCCTCCTGAACAGCTTTCCAGAGTCCTGTAAGGGTTTTGGGACGACGTTTGGATAATGCAGATTTTAAAAGTCCGAAAGCACAAAAATCCATAGGTGATACATCGGGAGATTTAGTAGGGGTATCAGTGAAGGGTATGGCCTTGATACCAGTTTTTTGTTCCATTTCTTTTAGGAAATTTACAGTGGAATGTGATGTGTGACTGCTAGCTTTATCCTGATGGAGTCTCACAGATTGATGGCATTGTGGTAAAGCGATGGTATTTCATTCAGAAAAATTGGCGGTAAAATATGTTCCTGATAGTATTTGGAGTTAATCTTGACATTTTTTTCCACTCTCTTTATTTTTAACTTGCCATTATAAGAAAAACCAGCAACAATCATGAATGCCTTAGAAAAACTTTCTTTCGATTATTTAAACCATTTTTTCTCCCCTTTTATGATAATAAATGGTTCTTTTTTTGTTGCAATCATTTAAATACACCCATGATTCATCTATTGTGACAATTGCTTTCCATTTTTCTTTGGATAAGTGTTTCTCATATAGAATTCTGCAGCGTGTCCTGCGTTCAGCGAAAGATTTGGAAAAAGACGATGCACATTGCGTTTTTTCGCTTTCTTAATATTTAAATCAATTTTTATCATTTTGTTTACAGTGGACACCGAGCATTTTAATGATTTTGCAACTGTCCTTTGACTAGGGGGATTTTCTTTTAACATTAAACAACGTACCTTTGCAATAGTCGAAGATGTCCGTTTTTTCCTTGGATACTTGTTTGGAATTTTTGTCCCACTGGAGGCTCCAATTTGACGTTTTTTTTCCTTTCTTGTTGACGATATTACCTATCGACGCTTTAGATTTTACAAAACCATGACTCTTACATCGGTTTTGGATAACGGAGTTTGCATATTTCTCTTCGAAAAGAGCATAAATGTAGCCTTCGAACCACTACTTTGTTAAAAACGCCATTTTGAATAAAAACAAAACTTTCAAGCCGCAGACGATAATTTTGACTTTTAAAAACATAGTACAAAGAAAGCTAATAGAAAGTACATAGAACATAGAAAGCTAATTACTTAAACTATAAGTAATTCGCTTAATATTGCTATTCAGTTATAGTTAACTAACTTTCGATTTAGCTTGCTTTTATAAGTAATAATTCTCTAATTTTAAGCCTATGAAACCCTTTATTTTTTGCTATAATTAGATGTTGAAGTGTGACGTTTAGTGAAAAGCAAAACAAACTGAGTTCACGCAAGTGGGAAGTCAAAAACATCACGTGACTCGCATCATTTAGGTTTCCAAAAATAAGAAAAACAAATGAAAATAAAACTGAAAAATTGTCGCATAGGAAAAGCTACCTTTCGATTATATATATTTTCACTAAACAGTTAGAATTCGTAGTTACTACGGCATATGAAATAATTAAAAAAAGAAAAATTTGACTTTTCCCGAGACCTGCTGAATTACTCACTCTTCGTAGATTATGATGATTTAAGGTTATTTTGAATTTTATTTTTATATACTTTCTTTTTAATTTACTTTGAGATATTAAATAATAAATTAAGACTGAATTATTAACTATCAATATTACTAGCTTAACTATGGTCAATAAAGAATTCGTTTAATGGCGAGTCAGGAAGAAGGTATAACAGAGTTTCTTTTAAAAAAAATGTATAATTTTAAAAAAAATTTAAATATTTTAAAGATAATTAAATACTAAATTTTAGAAATCTATAACAATGATTTGGTTTGTAAGAATCATTGAAAATTAAAATAATGTTATTTAATAATGCTAATAATTTTTAATATAAAGCAACCGTTAAATCATGATTTTACTTTGTTTCTAGTAATGCCTGGTTACAGAAATATTTCTGAAAATTGTTTAAACATAAACAAAAAAATGTCTCTTTCAGTCGATAAAATGTAGCAATGAAATTCGAAACAAAGCCATATTTTGTTTTCGTGGTTTAAATCTAATGATTTATATTCTTCGAATCGTTAGTATAAATATATATAACGTGAGATCCTATGACCTATCGTAACTTGATAGCTTTTAGCTTTTTTCTGGCTAAATTTTCTAACAGAAATGGCGGTATAAATCGCCCTTTTTTCCCTTAGTGAATCTATATATATTATTTCTAAAAGGTGATTTTTGTTGTATACCTCTTTTTTCCCTTCATATTTAACCAAAATCAATAAATGAGGTACCATTTTAAAGATTAAGACCTCCGCTTCGTGCGAAGTGTTAATTTAGAATGACACATCTTATTGTTTGTTTAAAAATTGAAGTATAAACATTAAAAAAAAATTTTCTTCGCCTTGATGGCGCGTGCGCTAGCATTTTTATCATGTTTTTATTAACTTGCTTTCTTATTTGTTTGTGTGGAATCTTGCAATCGATTTTTAACTCACTTTCAGACTAGCTAGACATTTGAAACTTTTAGAATAGCTCAGAACACGATGACAATGCATTTTTCAATACTGTTAGCCATCTTTAAGGAGAATTAATTTAATTTTCACCTGTTTTCAGTCAATTTTGTTTTGTAGACTGGTGCTGCCATCCATCGGCCGGGACGGGAACGAAAAGTTAAACGCGAGTTAACTTCCAATTAACTTCATTTTCTTTCAAGTTGATGGGATAATTCATCAAAAAAATTATTTTAAGTATTTATTTATACATAGAATTGTCAAGTTTATATGATTCAACAGAATATTTAAAAACATGGTATATTAATAGTTCTTTTTATCTTGTAATTATTAAATTTTATCTCTTCATCTTCTTACATTGTAACTTTTTCCTTCTCTCGAGAGTTTAAAATTATTTAAAATTGAGAAAACGCCGGAAAACCAAAGGTGTTATAAATCGAAATGTGCAGACATTCTTCCCAAGATTCTACTTGTCACAACTATTTTCTAATTTTTCTCTTAAATTTAAGTTCCATTTAGCACACAAAACCGTCTATTAGATTCTAGAGTGTGTAATTGAAGCTTAAAGAAAGACACAGGGACGGAGAGATGCAAAAAGAGTTGTAGCACAAGCGTCGTTAAAATAACAACTTTCCGTAATTCTAAAAAAAGTTTGTCAACCACTTTTTAAAATTAATTCTGAGTTTTTTCTCATAAGTTTTATATTTTTTCTCCTTCCCAAATATTAAAATTGACATAAGATCCTTCAAAATCATAAACACCCTGTTTGTAATATTGAGTAGAAATTTAAACGCCCGAAAATTTAAACGCAAGTTAGCTTCCAATTAACTTCATTTTCTTTCAAGTTGATGGGATAATTCATCAAAAAAATTTTTAAAAAGTATTTATTAATACATAGAATTGTCAAATTTATATGATTCAACAGAAAATTTAAAAACATGATATATATAAAAATTACATTTTTTTCTTGTAATTATTTTATATACAGTTATCAATCGCACTGAACTTTTAAATTTAAAAATCGTTTGCTTTTATTTTCCCTCTGTGATTCCATTAATGAATTTCTTTATTGGCAACATCCGTGTACGTGTGCATTACTGTTTTTGCATGGAAAACCCATACACATTATTTCTAGAAGGTCATTTTTTACTGACGATCCCTTTTCATGCAGTCTTACTTAACCAAAATCATAAATGAGATACCATTTTAAAGGTTAAGTCCTCCTCTTCTGAGGAATTGTTAATTTAGAACGACACATTGTATTGTTTGTTTCAAAACCGAAGTTAAATATGGACTTTCTGCCTAAGAGTTCTTTCACTGGTTGCGTCCATACGGCACGGTCAAATAGTGTGCACAAAGAGGTTTTGCAATGTAAATATCCCATTTTCCACGAGTTTGTGTAGTACTTAACTTTTAATATTGTCTACGAAGGTATTTTGACGTGTTTATATCTCATGCTCCCGTTTTGCGTTAGACGTCACCTCCATTTTTGTGTCCGAAGACGTCTTGTATTAATTTTCCTTATGCACCATTGTTGTTTAACTAATCAACAAGGGCTGCAAATGAACCTCCGCCTCTGACGAATTGTTAACCTTTTCCTTACTGAGTGGGATAGCAAGTATCCCAAGAAAAAAAAATCTCTCTCTCTCTTATATATATATATATATATATATATATATATATATATATATATATATATATAATATATATATATATAATATATATATATATATTATATTATATTATATATATATTATATATATATATATTATATATATATATATATATATATATATATATATATATTATATTATATATATATATATATTATATTATATATATATATATTATATATATATATATATATATATTATATATATATACATACATATATATATATATATATATATATATATATATATATATATAGAGAGAGAGAGAGAGAGAGAGAGGGAGAGAGAGAGGGAGAGAGATTTATTCTTGGGATACATGCTATCCCACCCCGTAAGGAAAAGGTTAATGTAGAAGGACATATTGCATTGTTTGTTTAAAAATCGAAGTGAAAAAATGACTTTTGTGTCCTAGAGTTCTTTCCCCCGATGTGTCGATACGGCACGGTCAAATAGTGTGCACAAAGAGGTTTTGTAACGTAACTATCACATTTTCCACGAGTTTGTGTAATTTAACTATTGATGTTGTTGACAAAGGTGTTCTGGCGTGACCATATCTCATATTCCCCTGTTTTGCGTTATGCTTCACCTCCAATTTCGTGGCCAAAGCAGTTTTCCAATCGGTTTTGTATTATCCTTACACACAACTGATATTTGACGAATAAACACAGGCTACAAATGAACCGCGGTGCTTTTTTCATCCTACTGCAAATCAACAACCTCGCTATAAAATGAATCGTAATTTTTTCGCACGTGAAAGCGTCGCCTAGTAATAAACCACCTAGTAATAAGAATCATTACAAGATAAAAATAACTTTTTATATACCATGTTTTTAAATTTTCTGTTGAATCATATAAACTTGACAATTCTAAATATTATTAGATACTTTTGAAATTTTTTTTTCATGAATTATCCCATCGACTTGAAAGAAAATAAAGTTAATTGGAAGTTAACTTGCGTTTAACTTTTCACTCCCGTCCCGGCCGATAGAGGGCTGCACCAGTCTACAAAACAAAATTAACTGGTAATGAATACAATACTGCTTAAAGATGGCTAAAATTAGAAAAATAATGCATTGTAATCGCGTTCTGAACTATTCTAAAAGTTTCAAATGTCTAGCTAGTCGGAAAGTTAGTTAAAAATCGATTGCAAGATTTGTACGGGAAAAACACACAAACAAACAAGAAAGCGAGTTAATAAAAACATGGTAAAAAAACAATAAATTGTTGGATTTCCCTTGGATGGAGTGATTACCTAATTCTCTTCTGAGCATTTTTTCCAACCAATGTCTGGTATGCGTCCGATGGGATAAATCTCTATTCCAGAGATAAGAGCTTCAGAGATTCTTAGTGAAGGGCGTTCTGATTTCAAGACACAGTCGGCGTTCTTGCTCGTCCCCTAAGTTTTCGGTCGGTTGATATCGGGACTGTGAGCTTGCCAATCTAATTTGCGCATATTTCGTTCTAAAACCAGGCCTTTGATAGAGCTCGAAGTGCGCTATGGGGCCAGATCTTGCTGAAGGAAACTAGAGTCAGTTCCGAAGTATTGCCATAATGTGGGACGAGCACGATAATATAATATATTTTTTTTATCTTTTATAGCTAGTGGCAAAAAAGTCAAAGGATTCATCCTTCCCAACAGGGCAAGACCACCGCTACTCTAGTAGTTGGGGAAATGCAGTCAGAAAGTAAACGCTCTCTGGGTAAATGGCATACCGACGCGTCTATACATATTACAAATTTGAAGGGTGATTCATTACTCTTCTCAACTTTTTCCATGCTTCTATTATCTATGATCGACGTGACAAACATCACCGCGGTCTCTTCCTGGCATCAGGATAAGTAGTGTGTAGCTTGTGTGAAGCCGATCTGTCATGGAATCTTGTATTATGAATTTCCCGACTGATTCTACTGGCACTGATATCAGTTCTTGTGGCTTGGTGCACCTCTGAGGCCAACGTTGATGCAGTGAAAGAGCTTTACTTGAGCTGTCCTCACTAAGCATTTTTTGCCTCGGTTGAGTTGGTCGCGGTTTACTTAGCCTTCGTGTAGCAAAAAAACATTATACTTAGCGCTCCAAACCAAACTAACTTTGCCACGGTTGTCGAATTTTGTGGTGCTTACAAGGTAAGGGTGTCTGTCCATTATTGCCGTTAGCCATTCATCATAGAGCTACCACAGATGATTTCAAGATGCTTAGAAGACCATCTATTGCATATTAACCCTCAAACCGGCCCACCGGTCATTATGACCGGCAGTGGTGGAACTAAGGGGTGGGGCAAGAGTGGGGAGAGGCATGGACGCTTGGTTGGCTTTGACATCCTCAGTCAGTTCCTGGACATCAGGGAGAGCACATCAGGGTTTCACAAATGCTCGCCATTTGCCAGTAAGCTGCAATTTCGTAAAAAGTATGGCGGTCAAAATGACCGGTAGGCCTGTTATTGCCACTGAGCAATAACAGGATAATAAGGAGCAAATAACAGGATGGTCCTGATAGGGATTTCAGTGTTCTGTGCGATTTTTAAAGTATCCCGTGAAGCCTTGGCATCACTGTTCTCTACCTCAATCACTGGCAGGCTAATTTTTGGAGCAATTATCTCTGAGAAACATTGTGCAATTCTTTTAAGAGCCCTACGATTTGATGATGTAGATACCAGATCAAAATAAATTAAATAAATTGAATAAATAAGTGTAGATGATTTTTCCCTCACTATTCATCACTAATATAAATCAAATAACCCTGTGCACAATATCAATATACAGTTTCATCGTAATCACGCAAAAATAACAGCTTTTTAAGCTTGGGGGTCAATTTGACCAATAGTCCTAATTCATGGGCCGGTTTGAGGATTAAGACAGTTAGGTAATGTGGCATTCTACGATCATACCTCTTTGGAAATCGTAAGGAAGTGATGAAATTCTTCGGAACACCTTGAAACCGTTAGGAAATGCTTATAATCCGTTGTGGCATTGCAAGCAAAGCAGGTTCCATTGAACTATGAAGTTTTGCCATGAGATCCCGCTCAAACATACTACCTAATCCACATTGCGCATGTTTATTTGCATATGCGAGTTTCCCCTATATTTGCATAATCGGAAGCTGTATAGTGTTTGATGAGCTCGAAAAAAACCTTTTGAAATGTTTCCCATAACCGATTCCTTATCCAAAAATGTCCTCCAATAAATATTTCAGAAATAATTCAAGTCGTGATAACTTTCTTAAAATGAAATCGCCAATAAAATAGTTCCAATGAAAACTTAAAAGATATTATTTTCTTTTTGTCCTTCCTTCTGGGAAAATTGAACAAATAAAAAGTATCTGAACAGATAGAAAAATATTATTACTGAGTTGTATAAAAGCCCTATATATAGAATTCCATCAAATCGCTTACGTAAATCGGAAAAGTGGAATTAAATTCTTTGTTCTTAAAACAAAATGTTTTGATATAATCCGGAATAAAGGCTTTGACGATTTTTTTTTGTACACAGAGGGATGGGATTAAATTTCTGACACTTCACATTTTTTTTAAATACTTACGCTATTGCCATCTTAATTTAACAAATATGATCCGACTTTTAAAGTCTTGTCCTTGAGTTTTGTCTCCTTTTATTGTCTCGACATTTAATATATTGTTCTAACGCTGATCGATTTACTGATGCCATCATAGGTTTACTTTTAATTATTTTTATCAGTCCTGATGCAGGAAATAAGGGATATAACAACGCTTAAAATATATAACTACGCCAATAGCATCGTCAATTCTCAAGTGTATTCGTCGTCAATATCTTGGCGTAGAGTCAACAGGAAATTGATTTGTAAATTCAGAAATGCCCCAAGCAGGTGTATTTAATTGGTCGAATAAAAAATTTCATCTGCACCTTTTATCAGTATTATAACCAATTATAGAATACTAGCTCAAAACCCGCACTTCGCTACGGAGTACATTCAAGTTAAATACAACGGTCAATGTACGCAATTAATGCCCCCCAAAATTATATATATATATATATATATATATATATATATATATATATATATATATATTATATTATAATAAATACGATGAGCAATGTATACAATTGATCTAAAAAAATATTTGCAAAAAAATCGTAACGGACATTTTTATAGACAAAATAATGTAGATGAAAATATTCAAATTAAATCTAATAGAACATACTAAATAATATAGTACAGTTAATATAGTACTGTTTGAGGAACATATCTTTTGCCGTATTTGAATATTTTTTTAGATAATGTCCAATCGTCTGCCACATTAGCAAGAAAAAAATGGTTTTGTCTATTTTGTTATTAAGCACGTGACGATAATTTTATTTAAAGTACCAGAAAAAGAAATCACGTGATCGGCATTTAATAAATTAAACTCTAAAAATTAATCTTTAAAAATTCACCAAAAATCAGAAAATGGAGGTAAATATTCGAAAAAGATATCGTTTTAAAGGAATTTTTATGATCTTTCTCTTAATATAAATTTTATAATCCTCAAATTATTATTTTAAATGCAAACGTTAAAAAGTTTCTATAACAGCTTAAAAATTTAATTTTAAAAAATCTTAGAAATTTTTTTCAAAAATCTTTCTCAGTGCACCACTACACTATAAAAAGAATCGCCATGCAACATTTCAGCCCTTTAGGTCCAGCGGTTTGGTCTTTGCGTTGTATGTCAGTCAGTGAATGAGTCAGTTACGGAACTGTTTTATATATATAGACTAAATGTATTACCCGGTAAATGTATTACCCGTACTTTTAAATAAAGAATCTTTTGTAGGATTTTAGTTTTTCCCGGGAAGAACATAGCATTATTTTTCTCTGTTTATGAGTTTAGTTTTACCATTCAGCCCGTGCACAAGTGCAACATTCTCGTAATTTTGAATGGTTAGTTTTTACATGTAAGGTTTGTATGTTCTAAGCAGTTTCTATTTATAGCTACACAATTTCTAATGCAAGTCTGATTTTCTGCCCCTGTATTCCTGTCCATTCATTGTTAGTCGGTATTTAACCGTGGTAAACCAGCGATTATACCGGATTACAATACGACAAAGGCAGGAGTCGATGTAGTCGATCAATTGTGCAGCTATTACACGGTATCCCGCATATCACGAATGTGGACAATCTCATTGTTGATTTTTTAGGTTTTTGGACATAATAGGAATCCATTCGCAAGTTGTCCTTAGATCCAATAAACCGGACAGTTTTAAAATGAAGAGATCGTATCTGCATTCTTTGGTCTTTGGTTATAACTAGTTGGTACCTGTCAAAACATGACGGCTAGATAGTAAATAAATGTACTGATACACAAATTATACTCAACACATCATTGCCAAATGTTGAAAATCTTAATAAAGCGCAGAAATTAATTAATATTTAAGCGGCCTCGTGCTTAGTGAGTATCTAAAGCCAGATTTAAAAATGTCACTGAGCATGCGCAGAAAGCAAATTTTTAGCTGTAAATTATCGCTCATTAGACAGCGCGAAATAAACAATTTCTATAGGGTTTAATCTTATATTTCACAAACATAATTAACATAAAAATAAAAATGGTAGATAGAGATCTAGAGAAACTCCTCAGCATTAGAACTTGTCACCGAGCATGCGCAGAAACAGTGAGTTTCTAAAGCCAGATTGAAACATGCCACTGAGCATGCGCAGAAATCAAATTTTAATTGTAAATTATTGCTCATTAATAGAAATTGCGGTTACGAAAACCAAATTTGGCAAATCTGCAGATTACAATCGTTCGTTTAAGATCAAAATGAAGTAAACTGATGCAGCAATTTTCTATCACGGACTACCCAAAAAGTCGTCTTAGATAGATAGATTATATCTCAATATAATCTATCATTATACACTGCTGGCCACCCAAATTGCAACACCAAGAAGGACAAGAGATATCACAACAAAATTTATTTTGTAGATAATTTGTAGATAGGGCAAAATTTCAGCCCTTTAGGTTCAGCGGTTTGGTCTGTGCGTTGTATGTTAGTCAGTCATTGACTGAATGAATGAGTCAGTTATGGAACTGCTTTATATATATAGATATGTGTGTATATGTATGTATTTATGTATATATGTATATATATGTATGTATGTATGTATATATATATATGTATGTGTGTATATATATGTATGTATATATATATATATATATATATACACTGCTGGCCACCCAAATTGCAACACCAAGAAAGACAAGAGATATCACAACAAAATTTATTTTGTAGATAACATGTTGACCAAGTATCAAATGATTAAATTTATAGACTTCTGTGAAGTGTGGTTCCTGCCAAAATCAGTAGCCAGAGTAGCCGCCATTGTTGGAGATCACCGCTGCCACACGCCTCGGCATTGATTCAAAGAGACTTTGGATGAGTTCTTGGGGTACAGCAGACCAAGCAGCTTCCACACGTTGCCAAAGTTGATCTGCTGTGGCTGCTGGGGAGGGAATCTGGGTCAATCGTAGAGCAACCATGGACCACATGTTTTCTATCGGCGAAAGATCCGGAGACACTGGATGATGCGTTACAGACTGCATGTGTTGTGCTATGGTTCGTGATGTGACTGAGCGATCCGTCACTGCCATGCGCACAATTTGCCTGTCATCACGTGCAGTGGTGCGCTGAGGTGGATCGAACATGCCGGTCCGTCGTACCCTCCTGCATCCAACGATCACATATCCGCATTACAGTTGTTTGGTTTCGTCCAACACGACTACCGATTTCCCTGAAAGATAATCCACAATCTCGGTAGGCCACTATCCTTCCTCTGTCGAACTCGGATACGTGATCAATAGATGATCGCTGTTTTCGACGAGGCATAATTGATCGTTGTTTTGAAAAAACCACAAGAAAAACACAATTGCCGAACTTGAAATCGTCGAAATCTCCAAGCCTTAAATAGCGCTTTGAAATGGCGCCACAGGTGCGCGTGATGTGCGTCTGCGCTGAAAGTCTAATCATTTGCATATCTCACCTCCGCTAATGCATGTTGCAAATTCCATGTTATTTGCATGTTTCCTTCAGGGTGTTGCATTTACAGTGGCCAGCAGTGTATCTCAATCTACTATATAGATTATATCCTAATAATATATAGATAATATATAGATTATATCCTAATAATATATAGATAATATATAGATTATATCTCAATATAATATGTAGATTATATCTCAATATTATCAACATTTTATATCTTATCATAAAACGCAGGATTATTATTTTCAGTTTTAAAAAATAAGTTTAGTACAAAAGGAATAATTAAGGTTGAAAGAGACGTTGCACTTTGAACCACGCTCGCCTGCTATTGTTCCAAATATTGGCACGCCCACTAAAGAGTTAAAATAATTGTTTCGGGGAAGCACGAATAATTCGTTAGCGTATAACCGGTTCTTACATGTATAACATTGTACTAAGGAAGTTTATTTAGCAATTAGGAATCAACCTTAAAATTCTTTAACTCAGTGAGAAACGTGAATTTGGTTTGTATCTCGTGGGGATAGTATAACCCTTGTTAAAAAGTTTACTAAACTTACGATTTTCTGTGCTAAATAATCAATAGAAAGCCAAAAAATATAAGGTGACTGCCTACGTTGAAAATGCCATTTTTTAACTATTTTGGTCAATTTTATTTTTTGAAAGAATCGTGTAATTCTATCTTTTCTCTTTTCAAAACCGTTTTGATTTTCATTCTACATCAATTAGAAGCAGAGTTATAGCTATTTTTAAAAACATCGTCTGATACAAAATTGAAGTGACAGACAACTTTAAATGCGTTTTTCTCAGAATTATGTTTTTTAGCACAAATCTCTACCGTTGTTATCATGATATCTCACATAATAATGCATATAATTTGATAAAATTTTCAGGAAATGTTTTAGATGCTATTGTTAATGAGATGACGCACAATAATTGATGTATAATAAATAGTTTTTTGTTTGGGGCTGTTTTTATAAGGAAAGGAATGACGAATTGGGGTAAATTTTCATATTGAAACATAAAATTGTCTGTATTATTTTTGCATTTTAAAATTTCTCTTAGATTGAGGGTCATTTTGAAGATAACTGTTATATGTATCATGTGAGAGAAGGAAATTAAAATAGTAGCATTAAAATATTGTACAGAGTGATAGGCGATTTAGCTAAATTTCAATAAAAATTACTTCAAATTGACCTTTTTCAATTACTTCAATTTATAAAAAAGTATGGTATTTACAGGCAAGTTTTTTTTTATCTTTTATTTTTAAATGCTATTTTACCATAAAAGACCAAAAAATCCTTAAAAAACAATTATTTAAAAACATTGGCTCTGAACGTAGGCAGTCACCTTAAAGTAGGGCCAGTATATTGCGAACAACGCGTGTCTCCTGCAGATATGACATTTTCTAGCTGCTTTATTTCTGAAGACAAAAACCGTGGAAGATCGATGAATTTTTTTCCATTACGCGATTGATCGGCAGTAAATTGTCAGTCCATTGAAATCAAAGGTTGAACAATTCTATTTTTCAATTGTGGCTTGTCCGTGCGTACCTCGTTTGTGCCGATTTGTGTCGTCGAGCAAGCTGAGGACACTGTAGTAAGGATGGAATCTTGGTCCATGTGTACGCTAATTTAGTTTACATAGAGTCTGAATATTTGTAGAATAAACCATCGATGATTCCATTTCAAACTTGCGAATGTAACTTATCCGAGTAAACATAGACACGATTGCCTCTTGAATACGTGCGATTTAAAAAAACCATAACAACAGATACATACTCCAGCGAAGCGAAGTACTTTAGGTATGAATAAGCCTGAATATACCGTATTCAATTCAAGTTTTTAAGATCATAAAACAAACATAAGGTTTTATTATATAGTTTCGAATTTTATAAAATAATGTATGCCTTTAGCTTAAATTACCGTTAAAATTGTTATTCTGCTTTTAAAATAATGCATTAATATCATTTTTCCATGTAAATAGTCCTATTAGCTAAATTTCTGCACTACCATGCATTTAACATAGGGTTTCTATGGTATGTCGCCAAATGGGCGAGATATTGGCTTGTTGGCGACTTTTTTGGCGATGTTTTTGTTTAGCGCCATATTTGGCGAGATATCGGCAAATCCTGGTATTTTCTGAAACATTGTGGGAGTCCCCAGACACTCGAGAACCTATAAATACAGCCTTGATTCAGGGGAGAGGGCAGATTTCAGTTTTGGAATTGTGCTTCGAGCTGTTCAAAAGCGCCTCTGTTAGCTGTGAGATTTTCTTCGCAGAATTGCTGAAATTTATGCCGCGATAAGTGCGACTTCGTGCCGCGTCTTTTGTGTTGAGTTATTCCGTACTTTTGTGATATAGAGATTGCGTTAGAAGCACTGTAGTCAGTTTCTTACGATCTATAAGCTGTAGTAATTCGACTTCCTGTAAATAAATATTTGTTTATATTCTACTTTTTTTTCAAAGTCCATTCAATCACCGAACCCCAACTGGGAATTCGTAACAAAAT
>OU015503.1:118672839-118692839 GCA_907164885.2 Dolomedes plantarius | reverse complement strand
CATGTTTTTATTAAATTGCCTTCTTGTTTGTTTGTGTGTGTGTTTGTCAGTACAAATTTTGCAATCGATTTTTAACTAACTTCTCGACTAGTTAGACATTTGAAACTTTTAGAATAGCTCAGAACACGATGACAATGCATTATTTTAATACTTTTAGCCATCTTTATGCAGATTTTAATTCATTTTCAGTTAATTTTTTTTTGTAGACTGGTCCAGCCATCTATCGACCGGGACGGGAACGAAAAGTTAAACGCGAGTTAACTTCCATTTAACTTCATTTTCTTTCAGGTTGATGGAATAATTCAGCGAAAATTTTTTTTTAAAATATTTATTGATACATAGAATTGTCAAGTTTATATGATTCAACAGAAAATTTAAAAACATGGAATATAAAATGTTCTTTTTATCTTAATTATTCCTTTCATGCCAGGATACCATAATTGAAATAATTACAAGATAAAAAGACCTTTTTATGTACCATGTTTTTAAATTTTCTGTTGAATCATATAAACTTGACAATTCTATGTATTAATAAATTCTTAAAAAAAATTTTTTTTGATGAATTATTCCATCAACTTGAAAGAAAATTATCAAATGCATAATAAAGAGGTATAAAATGCGTAATCGATCATTTATCTCGAGAATTGGAAGTTAACTAACAAAGAATATAAAAAGAAAATTAAAGAACACCAAGCCTAGCGATAGACAGAGTGGAAGTTAAGTACATGTAACCGCAAAATGACTGACGTCACAAAACTTACAACCTTGGAGTTATTGGAATCTCAGTTACAGACTTACAATGGTTACCGTATTTTAGGACTATTATACCCTTAAAAAAAAAAAAAAATATATATATATATATATATATATATATATATATATATATATAATATCCGAAAATCAAAACAATATATAAAGTACTCCCTAGTCCATCAATTTTCTTTTTAAAAAAATGAAAGTTTTTAGACTCGAGAGCTGTTTATTTCAGAGTGTATGAATCAAATATCTTCCTAAGCGTCAGCCAACATCAATTTTTATCAAAAAGCTTTGGAGAGATTCTCGATAAATATCAGACGCAATGAATGGGATTAAGCAAAAAAGAGAAGAAAACAGTTTCAGTCGAAGCGCTGACGTTGAGTTTTAAAACTACATTATTCTGAGTTTCCTGTTACGCCGCATCCTGGAAAAACTTTAAGGTAGGTAATTTTAGAAAATGTTGAAAACTGGAGAAGGGATTTTGAATAATACCTCGAAAGTTTTTAAACGAATTTTCTCGGAGAAAAAGGATGAAATAGGAGTCGAGAAACTTCATATTTTATTTTGCTCACGGTAGTATATATAATCTGGAATAAATGAGACGTTCAAACTTTTTGTTTCGGGAGGGGATACTTGACTTATGTAGATTGTTTTAGGTAAATGGAATTTCAAGTTCATCGCATTAGGTGAGCTTCAAATTGTAAAAATCTCCTTTTATAGATCAAGTGGAGTGGTTTTAAGGTGACTGACTACGTTGAAAATGTCTTTTTTTTTTATATTTTGCTCAAATTTATTTTTGTAATAATTACAAGATAAAAAGAAATTTTTATATACCATGTTTTTAAATTTTCTGTTGAATCATATAAACATGACAATTCTATGTATTAATAAATAATTAAAAACATTTTTTGATGAATTTTCCCATCAACTTGAAATAAATTGGAATTGATCCAACTTGAAGTTAATTGGAAGTTAACTTGCGTTTAAATTTCCGTTTCCAGTTCCGGCCGATAGATGGCAGCACCAGTCTTGAAAACAAAGTTAACTGAAAGTGAATTGAATTCTTCTTAAAGATGGATAAAAGTATTAAAATAAAGCATCTTCATCGTGTTCTGAGCTATTCTAAAAGTTTCAAATGTCTAGCTAGCCGGGAAGTTAGTTAAAAATCGATTGTAATATTTGTACTGGACAAACAAACACACACACACACACAAACAAACAAACAAAAAAGAAAGCGTGTTAATAAAAACATGGTAAAAATCGTGTAATACAATCTTCTCTCTTTCCAAAGCTGTTTTGATTTTTATTCTTCATCAATTAGAAACAGAGTTATAGCAGTTTAAACAAACATCGTCTGCAACAAAATTGAAGTGACAAACAACTTTAATTGCGTTTTTCTCAGAATTATATTTTTTAGCACGAATCTCTACCGTTATCATAATATCTCACATAATCTCAATGTATATAAAATAGTTCCGTAACTTACTGACAGACTGATTGACTGACTGACTGACTGACTGACTGATTGACTGACTGACTGACTGACATATAACGGACAGACCAAACTGCTGGACCTAAAGGGCCGAAATTTTGCTTGGCGATTCAACTTATAGAGTAGGGGTGCACTATTTTTGAAAAATTCTGAGATTTTTTTTTAAATTGAACTATTTAGCCGTTCTTGGTAATGTTCTTTAAAGTTTGCATTTAAAATAATAATCTGAGGGTTATAAAATTTGTATCACGAGAAAAATCATACAAATTCCATTAAAATGAAATCTTTTTTGAATCTTTACCTCCAATTTTCTGATTTTTGGGAAATTTTTAAAGCTTAATTTTTAGAATTTAATTTATTAAATGTTGATCACGTGGTTTCTTTTCTTTTTGTGATACTTTACATTAATTTTGCGTCACTTGCATAGCTATGAAATAAACTGACAAAAAAAAATTTAAATACCGTTAAAGATAAAATCTAACCACTACACCAATTCTGTTGGAAGTTTTTTAAGAATTCAGTTGGAAATATTATGTTTTATGGATATAAAACATACAAATTAATTGCATACATTGACCGTTCTATTTATTTTGAATGTACTCCATAGCGAAGCACGGGTATTCAGCTATTCTATATATATAAAGCAGTTCCGTAACTGACTGAGTGACTGGCTCAATCACTCACTGACATACAACGCACAGTCCAAACAGGTGGATCTAAAGGGCTGAAATTTTGCATGGCAATTCTACTTATAGTGTAGGTGTGCACTATGAAATATTTTTGAAAAATTCTTCTTAGACGTTTTAAAATTAAATTTTTAAGCTGTTTTTAAGTGCTTAGTTCCGAAGTGCTTAGTTCCGAAGTAGAAGAAATTTAGTTCCGAAGTGCATGGTCCTTATTACTTATTGTTTTAATAAATCCTTTTATAAAATCAAAATGTAATTTTGATTTCAATTTTGTTTCAGTAATTTTTAGTCTTGTATAAATAAAAAAATCATAAATAGATATAAATAAATTTTTATCTGTGAATTCTAAAATAATTAATTTATAAATAAATTTTAATGTTACTTTTAATTATAGATAATACTTATTAAATTTATTAATTTTACCATAACACTTTAAACGAAAATGTTACTGAAATTTTATTGAAATGAAATTTTATTTCTTATTTTACATACTAGATGGCAGTACCATTCTATTTATAATGCAATTGGAGATGGGTTTTTTTTTTTTAAACTAGATGGTCAGATCAAGAAATAAATGACATCCTCCGGAAAAAAATAGGCACTTTTCTACTGTTTTCTTGAAAATTATGCGATCGTTAAGGGGTTCCAGATCCTTCCATCGATAATTTAGCTGCATTTTCATGGATTCACACAAGTTCAAACCCACCATGTTATTTACTCCCAGCTTCGAAATGCATCATGGGTAATTAGCGGGTTTTATCCTGGGTCGAAGCAGGGTCGAAAATCAACCCTGCATTTTTCCCTATCGTAGGGAAAAAGTAAGAAACGACCCTGCTTTTACCCGGGTTTTTGGCACATGTAAACGGCACTAAAGTGTAGGTGTGCACTATGAAATATTTTTGAAAAATTCTTCTTAGACGTTTTAAAATTAAATTTTTAAGCTGTTTTTAAGTTTGCATTTAAAATAATAATTTGAGAGTTATAGAAATCTTTTTCGAATATTTACCTCCATTTTCTGATTTTTGGTGAATTTTCAAAGATTCATTTTTAGAATTTAATTTATTAAATGCTGATCGCGTGATTTCTTTTTCTGGTACTTTAAATAAATTTATCATCATGTGCATAACAATTAAATAGACAAAAAATATTTTTTTTTCCTTCCTAATGCAGCAGACGATTGGACATTATCCAAAAAATATTAAAATACTGTAAAAGATATGATCCTCAAACTGTTCTTTTTACCTCAATTGCATACATTGATCTCGTACTTATTATAAATAAATAAATAAATAAATATACACTCATGGACAAAAAAATTAGCTCACCAAGAAGGAGTCGTCAAAATGAAACGAAATTGTGCATACGTAATGACTACTAGGATTTAAGTAAATGATAAGAAAATCAAAGAAAAAGGATAATTTATTTTAGAGAAAAAGGCAAAAGAACGGAGGAGTTAATACTCCGTTGGACCCCCTCTAGCGCGAATGCACGATGCGATACGATCGGGCATTGAGTCATACAAGTTCTGTATGATGTCTTGAGACATTTCGTTCCATATTTGCTGTAACCTTGCCTCTAGTTCGTTCAAACTCGTGGGATGTCCAACTCGTCGTCCCAAATGATCCCAGATATGCTCGATTGGAGACAAATCTGGGGATCAGGCAGGCCAAGGAAGGGTAGTAACAGTGCGGAGACAGTCTTGTGACACCCTTGCCGTATGAGGCCGAGCATTGTCTTGTTGAAAAATGGCTCCTGGGAGCCGTTTCATGAGTGGCAACACATGTGGTTGCAGGATTTCATGAACATACCGCTGGGCTGTCATGGTGCCACGGAACAATACTAGGGGGTGACCGTGTATTGTAGGCAATGGCACCCCATACCATCACACCAGCTGTGGGAGCGATGTGTCGCTGTACAGCAAAGGCAGGATTGAAGCGTTCACCACGGGCTAGCCACACACGAACACGATTGTCATCACTGCCGAGATTGAATCTGGATTCGTCGCTAAAGACGACCTGGTTCCATTTCGCTGCAGTCCAGTTTCCTCGTGCGCGGCAAAACTCCAAACGGAGGCATCGATGGGTGGGCGTCAAGGGCAGCACACGTAATGGGCGCCGCGATACCAACTGTCCTTCAGCCAGGCGCCTTCGTATGGTTCGAGAAGACACAGAGGCCCCTAGTAAAAGTGCTACCTGTACCTGGATGGCGGCCGATGAAGCAGTTGGCTTTACACGTGCATTTCTTACGATGTGGCGATCTTCATGACATCTCTCGGGTCCACTAGTCCCAAACCTCCTCACAACACAATCAGAGCGGCCTAATTGACGAGCTACTCGCCTAGCGGACCACCCAGCTTCCATCATCCCGACGATTCTCCCCCTCTCAAACTGCGACAACTGCTTATATTGTCTTCAAACACGGCGTAATGGCATGTCTATCTCAGTTCTTCCTTTGTAAATGATTCAGCACACTCAAACAAGCTTTGGTTACCTGTTTTATACTCCACAGAGTACGATGTTCAACGCCCTCTACCGGCTATACGTAATGCGCAATCACGCTGCATTTCTAATCATTTGCATATCTCCCCGACATGTACCTTCATTGCAAGTTTCGTTACGATCCCACAATTATTTCTTGGTGCGCTAATTTTTTTGTCCATGAGTGTATATATATATATATATATATATATATATACGCATTAATTGCATACATTGACCGTTGTATTTAATTTGAATGTACTCCGTAGCGAAGTGCGGGTTTCCAGCTAGTTAACCTATAAAATAGAAATGACATTTTATCACTGTATTTCATACATGATCTCAGAAATACGTTATATTAAATACGAAAATCAAAACAATATATAAAATACTCCCTAGACCATCAATTTCCTTTTAAAAAAATGAAAGTTTTTAGACTCGAGAGCTGTTTATTTCAGAGTGTATGAATCAAATATCTTCCTAAGCGTCAGCCAACATCAATTTTTATCAAAAAGCTTTGGAGAGATTCTCGATAAATATCAGACGCAATGAATGGGATTAAGCAAAAAAGAGAAAAAAACAGTTTCAGTCGAAGCGCTGCCGTTGAGTTTTAAAACTACATTATTCTGAGTTTCCTGTTACGACGCATTCTGGAAAAACTTTAAGGTAGGTAATTTTAGAAAATGTTGAAAACTGGAGAAGGGATTTTGAATAATACCTCGAAAGTTTTTAAACGAATTTTCTCGGAGAAAAAGGATGAAATAGGAGTCGAGAAACTTCATATTTTATTTTGCTCACGGTAGTATATATACTCTGGAATAAATGAGAGGTTCAAACTTTTTTGTTTCGGAGGGGGTACCTGAATTATGTAGATTCTTTTTGGTAAATGGAATTTCAACTCCATTGCATTAGGTGAGATTCAAATTGTAAAGATCTCCTTTTATAGATAAAGTGGAGTGGTTTTTATATGGAAAAGAAAATTTATATGTAGGATAGGTGCGTTCTATGGGCATTAAAATTAATACTGTTACGAATTTTGCGTGTCTTTGGTAATCTTGCCAGATATGAGAGTTATCGCCAAATTGGCGATGGATTTGGCGATTTATTTTGGTCGCCAAATTTGGCGATATGGCGCCAAATGGTCGCCAATCTTCTAGACCTTTCTGAAATCTTCTAGTGATATCTAGCTGGTTGACCGATAGAGGGCGCTATGGAAGCCTATAAATATACCTGAACCTGGAAATCAGTTCAATTTCCTAGTTAGACTTGAATGTGTTGAAACTGCGTCAATTGGCGTGCATTGTATTGAAAATTCTGGTATCCTGACTTGTGTTTTAAAAAATTTCTGCTGTATAGAAAACATGTGTTACGTGATTTCTGTTTGTATTTTTGTATGCGTCTGAAGAATTTGCAGAGTATTATATTTATTTTGTGTGTGCTTTCTGAAGAGATTTTATTCAATCTTATCGAACCTAGGAAAACGGAACAGTACTAACCCTATTGGATTTGCTCACCTCAGTGTTAACGTATGAGAAAAATGTGTCCAAGGATTGCCGATTTTGATTCAAAGATTTTTTTTTTACAAAATTGTACTCCGTAATAGAAAGAAAAATTTTACACCTTGGAATATTTTTCGTTGAAAAAAAATGAAAATAATACATGATGGACCATAATTATTGAGCGCATTGCATGTTTGAAAAAAAAAGGTACGTACATGTTTATTGTTCTCTTAGAAAGACAATTTAAAATAGTTTTGCACAACAAAATGGTAAATAGTAAATAAGTTCCACATAAGCCGGTAGATGGCGCTACAACATTTTGCAAGAAAAATTTACTAATTGCGTCAGTCTGCAAATGGCTACCGTACAGGAAATAGCAATGTGTGTTTTGTTGTTCCCCGAAAGCAATTCCGTTGTAACTCATTTTGTTCTTTTTTTTTCCAAACATGAAATGCGCTCAGTAATTTTGGACCACCCCAGGGTGGTCCAAATTTGAAAAAAAAAAAAAATGAGTTACAACAAATTTGCTTTCGTGGAACCACACAACGCACATTAAGTTTTTCTATACGGTAGACATTTGAACACTGACACAATTAGTAAATTTTACTTATGAAATGTTAACATTAAATAACTACCTGCTGATTTAGAAGTTTTTTAATGTTTAAAATTCTGTTGCGTAAAACTGTTTTAAATTGTCTTTTCCAGAAAACAATAAACATGTACGTATCTGATTTTGTTCTGTTTATTTACAAACATGATGTGCGCTCAATAATTTTGGACCACTCTGTATTTTAAAATTTAAATTATTCAGGGAAAGAATCTGCTACAGTGTGTTTTAAACTCAAATAAATTCCTTTGGTGGACGGCATTTATAAAATTAATGCGGTTGCTAGGTGCAGAAATGTTCAGGGTATTTGAAAATGCCATTTTTATTGGATGATCAGCATTTATCAGAGTAGACACATTTTCTCCATCGTTTAACATTTGGGTGAGCGAATCCAATAGATTAGTACATAGCAGTTTTAAGGGAAAGTTTACCCTATTTGTGTTGGTTGCTTGGAAAACCATAGCTGCCCAGAACAACATAATTCCTGAAGAAAATTTAAACAAAAATATGATGCAGTGGTACCTCGACTTACGAGTTTAATTCGTTCCATGACGGAGCTCGTAACTCCAAATACTCGTATTTCGAATCAATTTTCCCTATTGAAATGAATGGAAAGGCTATTAATTCATTCCGGGCTCCCCCAAAACACCGAAATTTTTTGTTACATGTTTTTAAATAAGAAAAATGTACTTATAAACGACGAACATTGTATAAAAACGCAATACAATAGAATGTACTGCAATAAATTTGTTTTATTAAGTGTAATGTACAACATTTACCTTGGAGATCAGACTTGAAGATGCTGATGGAAGAGGAGTAGAAAGGCTGAACTGAAAAATTAAATCTTATTCGTTGAATTTTGACCTATTATAGTTCCAGTGTGGGAGAGAATTGACGCTATCTCTCTGCAAGCGAGGTTGGGCGCTGTTCGGTTTCAGACGGCGACTGAAGTTTGGGCACAGCAAGCTGCCCCGGGTGGTTCACAGTTAATCTCTCGGGATTGTTCACAGTTAATCTCTCGGTTTAAGATTGGATAGTAGTCTCATAATAATATGTATACAGTTGCATAATTATTGTACATAGATGTTGTAAATGTTATATGCTTCTTGTGTTCTCATTTGATGAGCACGTAACATGGCATTCGCTGCTCAGATTAGCGGTGGCATATCTGAAGCTTGCTTGCAACCCGAATTTTAGCTCGTAACTCGAAGCAGAAAATCTTCCGAGAGAATGCTCGTATCTCGAAAAACTCGTAAGTCGAGACACTCGTAAGTCGAGGTACCACTGTATTTGGGAAAAAGTCATTTTTTAAACGAAGGATTACGTTCCTCCATAACGGTCCTCCGGAAAGCAAAATTTCCGACACTATAACCGTCTGTTTGTACGTCGTGAGTTATAATTTTGGCAGCGCCTAACCCAGTCTGCATCGCTTGGACAAGCAGTGAACAGTTTTACATAAAAGCACCAAAATGCGCCATAATTTTGACATACATATATGTATATATATGCATACGTACATATAATATCTAGTTACATACAATGAAGTGCCACTGAATTAGGGATAGCAAAGCCTATGCAAATTGTGTAGCGCTGCGCATCATGTATGCGCAAGTGAGGGCGCTGTGGTAACTGAATATATAGCGCGTACTGTGGTTGTTCTGAATTAGTTGTTGGAATTGCCAGTATGGGTAAACTGCCTGATTTACACGCCTTCGATCGAGGAGAAATCGTAGGTGCGCGATGCACGGGCCATTCAATTTCCGAAATCGTCAGACAGCTAGGATTTTCAAGGTCGACAGTGTCAAGAGTATACCAAGAATACATGGATGGTGGAAAAAAAACTAGCGTTCTGGCAAACTGCGATGGACAATTAGCCTTGACAGTGCGTGGTGAGAGACGGCTCAGACGTATTGTACGTAGCCAGCGAAGCCAAGCATTAGCTCAAATTACCACCCAGTTTAATGACGGTGCCAGTCGTCCAGTCAGTAAACGGACTGTGCAAAGCTCGCTTCACCGTATGGGTTTCGGGAGCCGTCGACCTACGAGACTACCATTGCTCTATACTCGCCATCGGGCTGCACGTCTTGCCTGGGCAAGAGAGCACAGAGACTGGAGTGTAGAGGACTGGAAACGAGTAGCATGGAGTGATGAATCTCGATACCTACTACTTAACGCCGACGGGAGGCTGAGAATATGGCGTCAGGCTCATGAAGCCATGGAACCTGCATGCCTGGCTGGAACTGTACAAGGGCATGGTGGCTCAATCATGGTCTGGGGTGATTTTTCGTGGCACAGTTTGGGATCTTTGGTGCGTGTACCAACCTCCCTCAATGCAATTCGGTACGTAGAGTTGCTGGGTGATCACCTCCATCCGTTTATGCTGTTCTGTTATCCGCACGGTAATGGAGTTTTCCAGCAAGACAACTGTATCTCTCACAAGTTCCGGTTGGCTACTGGCTGGTTGGATGAGCATTCCTCTGACTTCTCTGTCATGAATTGGCCACCTAGAAGCCCAGACATAAATCCTATTGAGCATCTTTGGGATGTTTTGGAACAAGGTGTGAAAGTCCATCACACAGTACCAAAGAACCTTACTGAATTATGGGCAGCTTTAGCCAATATTTGGCAAGCCATTCCCGTGGAAGGTTTCGAGAAACTTGTTGAATCTATGCCTCGTCGTGTGGCAGCCGTTATCAAGGCCAGAGGAGGCCCTACTCGTTACTAGGTAGGTATCCCTAATTCAGTGGCACTTCAGTATATATACATAACACATACATATATACATACAAAAGAGGTAAGCAACGATAAGTTTGTCTTTGATGTCCTTTCATAGTTTTACATTGTCAATGGATGGATATCAAGTAATTCACCTATCTATCACACATGAGGTTTCGATAGATCGAACCTATAGTAAGGAAATGTATTCTTAATTTCAGTTCCACGTTTTATCTTTGAAGACCTTCTATAGTTTTTCATTCTCATAAAATATTCTCGTAGCTTCATCAAATTGATTTCAAGCGATTGAAAAATATAAATACCGATTTCAATACTTACCTTAAAAGTAGCGAGCATGAAGCCTGGGCGTAAAAGTTATGAGAACTTTAAAATTAAATTATTAAACTTTTGAAATTGTATATGCAGATTTTAATCCAAAGTAAAAGAGCATATTGCAAGGGTATATTTGCAAGGGTTTATTTGACAGATATGAAAACGTCAAATTTTTATCCATTGCCATTAATACACCCCAAAGTAGGAAATTGCGGCAAAAATTGTATGATATTCACGGGAATTTATCTAAGGTAAATTTCGACAAGCATTTAGGGCGCAAAGTTATCAAAAAATATTCTCTTTTCTTGGCTTAAAGTATAATATAGAGTTTCCAGATAACGGAATAACAGGCCACATGCTGCTACGATTATTGCATTACCAGATAGAACTCTTTATGCAGTGATGTCTATGCGCACTTAACTATACAACGTCTGTACTTTAGATCTAACTTACTACAAATGGATTGTTTCCCGATTCGGAACTTTTCAAAGAAAGCATCTAAAATTCCTTGCGAGGTATTTCTGAGAAATTTCGTTTCGAGTTCTTTTGTCCTATTTTCATTAAACCGTGTACAGGATTTTTTTTGATTTGGAGTGAAACCAGGAATATATTTTCCCTGAATCTAAATTAATTTGGGAAAGGGGAACTTTTACTCATTTTATGTGTCTAGAAGATTTGTAAATAAAACTAATAATTTTTTGGGGCAAATTATTTTAAAAACTTTTCTGTGCATTGAAGTGAAAAGTACTGCATAATCAAACCTTTAGATTCAGGTTACATATAACAAGCTAAGCATGGTTTAAATTTTGAATTTAAATTCTTTTAAAACTTTAATGGTACCATAAAAAAAGTTTGATAGAATATTTCATGGTTATAATTGTTTTCAGTTTCACGGCTGTTTGCATTAGCTGCCCTCGTACTATTAAACTTATTCCAAAACAGATTTTGACTCTGCTGCCAATTGGCGGAAAATATAAGGGATACAACTTTAAGAAGACAAAGGGACCTTCCACCCTCATTTTTTTATTTATTTATTTTTTATTTTCAGTATTTACTCTTTATACAACAAGAGAATAAGTATTATACTTTTTTACTATATTGAAGACTTTTAGAGTTCAGAAATAGGTATTTTGTGGAACAATAAAAGTTGTGTTTCAAAAAATTATTCAAAAATGATGAAAATTTTCAAAATGCTCCATGCGCATTCATTTTCTTCTGATTTCTTCAAAATTTCTCGGGATTTTTAAGTGAAGAGTTTTTTTTTTAAAACTGTGCACAATTCTTTGAAAACTCAAATATTTTTCAAATTTATAGACCATGAAATAAAGTAAAAAAATTTTAAAAAATAGCAGTAAGATAGAAGAAAAACTATTTATGACTTTTGATTCATAAAAAAATTACAAAAAATTAAAAATTCAATGCAGAGTTATATTTATGTATGTATGCTAAACATACAGTAAAAAAATTTAAGGTTTTCAAATGACATAGAATGCGCTTGGAGCATTTTGGAAAATTCTAGAATTTTTGAAAATTTTTTTGAAAGACAGGCCATTTTTCTGCCAAAATATCCTTATTTTGAATTCTAAGGGTTTTCGATGTAGTAAAAAAGAATATTTTTTATTCTGATAAATATATTCTCAAAATATTCTGATAAAAATATTCTCTTATGTCCTATAGAGTTGAAAATTGGAAATAAAAAAAACTCGAGGTTGAAGTTCCATTGCCCTCTTAATACTGGCAACACTGTTGTGGAGCCCCCACGCAACAGAACTCATGAAAGCTACTTATACTACACGTACGTACACACCTCCCTTACCTCGGAGCAAATGAGCTCTCCCCACAAAAACATCACGTGCCGGCACAGTGACAATTTGAACACAGCCACGTTTTAGTCACCGGTCTATCGTACGAAATAATGTGTTCCATCGTACTGATGGAAGGAAAATGCTTGCGCACACACTGTGGCTGATGTGTTTGTTTTCTCTGGGGCCGGGAAGTGTTCTACAGTCTCCCATATTCCCCGGACATAAGCCCCTTTGACTTTATCTCATCCCAAACATAAAGGATCCGCTCCGTGGATTCCAACAAAGATTCTGCAGGCTGTAGAACCGCTCCATTCGAAGGATCGACAGGTCAGGTGCTGCCAACACCCTCCTGAAGTTTCCAGGACTTTAGCGACAAGTGCTAAACAGTGCTCTTCTTACTGTGATGGGGATTTTAATTTGATTATTATTATGAACTATGATTAGTGTGAAGAAGTATTTAATTGTGGTTAGTACAATGCTTGAAGCACAAGGGTAGTAGTTAGTACATTGTTTGGCACAAGGGATTAATGATTACTCATGTGTATGATCACAAATCAATTTATTAATTATCAACACACTATTTATACAGTTCACATTACTCTATTGACTTCCTATCATTACTCTTTTATCATGTTAATACACTACATATATATACCTCATATCTCTTATACTTTTATTACTCAATTGTATTATTTGATTATTCGAAGCTTTAACACAATACATATGTATACCTCATATCACTTATCCTTTTACTACTCAATTTCGTATTCACACTATATATACCATTAACATTACTCCTTCTTGACTTTGTATCATTACTCTTTTAACATGCTAATACAATACATATATATACCTCGTATCACTTATACTTTTACTACTCAATTTCGTATTCACACTATATATACCATTAACATTACTCCTTCTTGACTTTGTATCATTACTCTTTTAACATGCTAATACAATACATATATATACCTCGTATCACTTATACTTTTACTACTCAATTTCATATTGTGACTATTATTATACAAAACCACAAATATTCGGTGACATATATCTATGACAACACGCAATATTAAATCGCGGCTACTATCATCCTCCTAATCCATCTGAGCGTCGGCACAAGATCACCAAATAAACAAAATCCCGTACCTGATACTTGCACGGCTGGGAGAATCGTGAGGGACGAGAGGTGGCTAGCGGCGGTCATCTGTGGCACAAGGACTCTACACTCGGGAAGCGATGGTGGCTGGTGGCAATCATCTAATCATACGGGGCTCCGGGACTTTACAACCTCTTGGTAGCGGGCGCTCGCTCGACGAAGGGGTGCGGCATGGGAGCGTTTTGGTCTCCTGGACAGGTATCTCCTTCTAGCGCTAAGCTATCGGCTGGTCGTCAGATCGACTTCGCTCCTGGGGTCGTTATGCGGGCGCATTTAGTTTGGGTCGGCGCGGAAGGCTTTCGGCTCAAGTGATCCTTCAATCGGCAGGCGTACATTCATTGGCACGTTAGGGCTTACACCTCTAACTTCTTTATTCGTCTGCGGCCCTTTCCGTCTTTTTTCACTCCGACTTCTCCTCAGCGGATTCTAAACTTCATCTGCTCACTGCTTTTCAACTCTATGTCTCACTCCTTAATTATTCTCAGCCATCTCTGTCTTTTACTTAACTCCCCCACTTCATTCTAGGCTTTCCATTGGTGGCCACCTCCTGACCTATGGGTAAATATGGATACCCTTTATTCGCTCCAATTCGTTTTTTATAATAATACCTCCTCCACTCAAAATTGAAGGGGGCGTCAGACGTTGCACCCTTCTGGAGAATTCTCACGCCCCTACATTCACACGCTTCTATTCCGACCCCCTACCGACCTCCTAACGCATTGAAGCACGTACAGTCTTAACTCATCCTTAACTAACATCAAATTTCGGACCCGTTCGTTTCCTATTTCTGCCTGTCCAGATCATTAACTGCAGCTGGCCGCCGCTCCTTGCCATCAATTTTCGACCGTTCCCCTTTTCACATGTCCATTCTCGTCTCCCTTTCTAACATAAGCCGATCGTAAACTGCATCTGTACACCACTTATCCGTTGTTTGGAACATATCTTCTTCTATTCTTTGTGCCCAACCTTGCACCTGTTTAACTTTCGAAAACTGTTGCTTACACTGCGACAGTTACTCCTTTGTAGGGCTATAAAAGTTTCACCCCTGTTTCTCTTCTGTATAATTTGCACATACCTAGTTGCCACTATTAAAGATCCATCAATGTATGCAGTAAAACATATACATAATTGGTGAAATGTCGCGTTTAGTGCGGCATATTTTTACCAATGGCAACCAATATATAATAATTACAAGATAAAAAGAACTTTTATATACCATGTTTTAAAATTTTCTGTTGAATCATATAAATTTGACAATTCTATATATTAATAAATACTTTAAAAAAATTTTTTCATGAATTATCCCATCAACTTGAAAGAAAATGAAGTTAATTGGAAGTTAACTTGCGCTTAACTTTTTGTTCCCGTCCCGGTCGATAGATGGCTGCACCAGTCTACAAAACAAAATTAACTAGAAATGATTTCAATTCTGCTTAAAGATGGCTAAAAGCATTAAAAGAATTCATTGTCATCGTGTTCTGAGCTATTCTAGCTAAGTTTCAAATATCTAGCTAGTCGGGAAGTTAGTTAAAAACGGATTTCAAGATTTGTACTGGAAAAACACACACACAAACAAGAAAGCGAGTTAAGAAAACCATGGTAATAACATGCTTCAATTATCAAACAATGTGACTGCTCGATGTTCCTCTTGCCTCCCAATATCGGCTGCACATATCCCTTCATAATTTCCAATCAGGGCAGATGTTTGTTAAATATATTGATTTCGTTCGGAGTACCATTTTTTTCAAAAATATACTGTACTGATTAAATACATATACTTTTAGTTCAATTGCAATGCAAAATCATGAAAACAGATATAATTTAGGTAAGAATTTGATAGTATTTAAAAGCAGAGGGAATTGTTTATAATATTTAGTAAGACTGGGTGCATATATATATATATATATATATATATATATATATATATATATATATATATATATACACACACTGAAGTGCCACTGAATTAGGGATAGCAAAGCCTATGCAAACTGTGTAGCGCTGCGCATCATATATGCGCAAGTGAGGGCGCTGTGGTAACTGCATATATAGCGCGTACTGTGGTTGTTCTGAATTAGTTGTTGGAATTGCCAGTATGGGTAAACTGCCTGATTTAGACGCCTTCGATAGCGGACAAATCGTAGGTGCGCGACGCATGGGCCATTCAATTTCCGAAATCGTCAGACAGCTAGGATTTTCAAGGTCTACAGTGTCAAGAGTATACCAAGAATACATGGATGGTGGAAAAAAACTAGCGATCGGGCAAACTGCAAAGGGCAATTAGCCTTGACAGTGCGTGGTGATAGACGGCTCAGGCGTATTGTACGTAGCCAGCGAAGCCAAACATTAGCTCAAATTACCACCCAGTTTAATGACGGTGCCAGTGACGGTACAGTCAGTAAACGGACTGTGCAACGTTCGCTTCACCGGATGGGTTTCGGGAGCCGTCGACCTACGAGAGTACCATTGCTCTATACTCGCCATCGGGCTGCACGTCTTGTCTGGGCAAGAGAATTGTCTGTCTGACCAGATCAGACACTGGAGTGTAGAGGACTGGAAAAGAGTAGCATGAGTCTCGATTCCGACTACTTAACGCCGACGGGAGGCTGAGAATATGGCGTCAGGCTCATGAAGACATGGATCCTGCATGCCTGGCTGGAACTGTACAAGAGCATGGTAGCTCAATCATGGTCTGGGGTGTTTTTTCGTGGCACAGTTTGGGATCTTTGGTCCGTGTACCAACCTCCCTCAATGCAATTCGGTACGTAGAGTTGCTGGGTGATCACCTCCATCCGTTTATGCTGTTCTGTTATCCGCACGGTAATGGAGTTTTCCAGCAAGACAACTGTACCTCTCACAAGTCCCGGTTGGCTACTGGCTGGTTGGATGAGCATTCCTCTGACTTCTCTGTCATGAATTGGCCACCTAGAAGCCCAGACTTAAATCCTATTGAGCATCTTTGGGATGTTTTAGAACAAGGCGTGAAAGGCCATCACACAGCACCAAAGAACCTTACTGAATTATGGACAGCTTTAGCCAATATTTGGCAAGCCATTCCCGTGGAACGTTTCCAGAAACTCGTTGAATCTATCCCTCGTCGCGTGGCAACCGTTATCAAGGCAAGCGGAGGCCCAACTCGTTACTAGGTAAGTATCCCTAATTCAGTGGCACTTCAGTGTATATATATATATATATTTATTTATATATATATATATATTAAACTCGTTTATCCGTCCTTCGTAAATCCGGATCAGATTTGTAGACATTTTTATTTAATGTTCACATTAGATAATAATTTTTAACTATGACAGCAAGAACGTAACTATAAATACGCCAAATATTCGTTTTTTATTTTGATTCAATGTACAGTTCCTGCATTGATTGTGCTATAAATTATGGCAGGAAAATGCTTTTTGTTGAGCTTAAGAAAGCTTTACTAGACTGTCACAGGGCGTTGACGTAGATGGACTCAGAAATGTTATTTTTACGATGTCTTTATTAACTCGCTTTATTGTTTGTTTGTTTGTGCGTGTGTTTGTCCAGTACAAATCTTGCAATCGATTTTTAACTAACTTCCCGACTAGCTAGACATTTGAAACTTTTAGAATAGCTCAGAACACGATGACAATGCATTATTTTAATACTTTTAGGCATCTTTAAGCAGATTTGAATCCATTTTAAGTTAATTTTCGTTTTGTAGACTGGTGCAGACATCTATCGGCCGGAACGGGAACGAAAAGTTAAACGCAAGTTAAATTCTAATTAACTTCATTTTCTTTCAAGTTGATGGGATGATTCATCAAAAAATTTTTAAAAAGTATTTAATAATACATAGAATTGTCAAGTTTATATGATTCAACAGAAAATTTTAAAACATGGTATATAAAAAGTTCTTTTTATCTTGTAATTATTATATTTTTTAATGTCTTGTAAACAATACTATGTAATTTTATTACAAAACATATTTTTTTATCGTAATAAACGGTAAGACTTCTTAGTTAAGGATTTAGATTTTTTTATTACCCATATTACCTGCATTATGCGGATTTTTGATTGTCCGGATTGCCTTTGGCCCCATCAATTCCTGCACCCAATTCAACCAAATTTTTAATTTCCTTTATACTATATACTACCGTGACACTTACGTGTGTTCAAATTTAAAAGTTTTACAATAATTGCAAAAATTCCTGAACTATACCAAAGGAGGTAAAAACACTGATTTTTTTTTAAAGTATCTTTTTATAAGAAATGTAGAATGACTCAATGAACACATATAGCATAGCTTTTAGGTCGATACATAGTGAGAAATATGGTAAACACTACTTCAAAATTTCATTAAAATATATTGAAAAAATTTTAAGTGATTAACTTTCTCGTTTACAAAAGTAACTGAAAATGAGTTTTTAAAGAAAACTGATTCCTGTCTTTTAGGCCGTCCGCACACGGAGCAACTCAAAAGAAACTGATAACCGACTCCAATCACAAACCAGTCCGTGATGAGTCGTAACCCATGTAATTGAATGGAGCCACGCACACGGAGCAACTGGTTACAAACCCGTCAGCAACGCGTTTGCAATCAGTCGCAGGCGACTCAACGTGTCGAGCCGCTAGCAACTTCAGTCGCCAGTTTCTCTTGCGTTGTGCATGTCATTACACGATCTATGTTACGGCCGCTCTCTTGGCCTGCTGCCAAAGGACGAACACGAGTCACGTGACTTCTGCCTAGCGATGAAATGAAATTCTAATACTTTTTGTGTATGGAATATGTGCGCCCATATATACAGTCCGTTTTTAAACGATTGATCAAAGACAATCTATTGTGACGTTTTTTTTTTTTTAAATAAATCAATTTCTGATAATAATTTAACTAAAAATAATGCCCGGAATAATGATGTTCTTCCTTCCATGACAGGTCGCAAACTATTGATTTGAATCACTTTTGAGTCGGCCGCATCACTAACGAGTTTGCAACCGATAAGCAATTTCAGTCGCTAACCAGTTGAGTTTCCTTTGAGTCGCTTCGAGTGCGGACGGCCCTTAATATCGATTTCGGTTTGTAAAATTCGCTATAAAATCTCATCGAATGATCATACGAATAAAAGCAAAGAAGTTTTAGAATCCTTAAAGATTGCCCTTCGAAAGAGAGAAATAAAAAAAAAATTCAAGTAGACTCTACTAACGAAACTACCTCGGGATATTAACGAAGGATTACTTATCGTTGCGTACCTCTTTTCTATGTGTATATGTATGCATGTGCTATGTATCGTCCGGGAAGCAAAATTTCAGACGCTAAAACCGTCCTGCTTCGTGAGTTATAATTTTGGCAGCACGCCAAACCTAGTCTGTATCGCTTAGGCAAGCAGTAAACAGTTAAACAGCAAAGTACCAAAATGTGTCAAAATTTTGACATATATACATGTACATATATATATATATATATATATATATATATATATATATATATATAGATAGATAGATAGATAGATAAACACATATTACATATATACATACAAAAGAGGTAAACAAAGATAAGAAATCCTACATTAATTACACGCGGTAGTTTTATTAAATGGGAACTCACTACTCTTAAATGTTTAAAACATTCGATTTTTTGAAAAAAATATATGTTAAAGCCTGATCATTTCCAGAGCCTGACTAAGGCAGGGGCATACGGGGCAGTTGCCCCGGGCCCCTACATCAGAGGGGGCCCCCAAATTGAATAGAAAGTTTAGTATTAAGTATTAAGTTCTTCATTACTAAAGTAGTGAAGCAGAGGGGGGCCCCAAAGAAGTTTTTGCCCCGGGCCCCAATTAGGCTAAGTCGGGCCCTGATCATTTCTGAACAAATAAAGCAAACCGCAAGAAAATATTCCGCTTAGTTCCGGAGATATTGATATTCTAAATATTTAATTACTGATCAAGTTATGGTAAGAAAAATTTTAAACTCATTTTTCTCAAAATGTGATTTTGCATCATTCCGCAACTGATATATAAAAAAAAAATGAAACATAATTCCATGAAATTTTTATCACTGCATAATCATGTTATTTTATTGCGTCTGAACTAGAATTATCGCAATCACTGCGCATTTTGTTATTTTTTCAGGGGTAAATTAATCCAAAAATTTTAGGAAATTTTAAGTATATATTGAGCAGTTTTAAAAAAATTTTAAAAAAATATTTTAATGTTGAATGTTTTATATTCAATTGTATTTTGAATTATTTGTTTTAAATTTAAAACAGGAATTATATATATAAGCGTAAAATCAATTTCATAGCTCTGCGCGCAAGCCAGTATACAATAAAAATGCTTTAAAAAACAAGGTATATCTCAAGCATTTAAAAAAATATTTCAAATTATTTTCAGAGTTGAAAATTTGTAAATTAAAATAAATATATCAATTTTTATATACATAGAATTTAGAAAAATTGGGAGTCAATTGAAATAGTTACAAAGAGTCAAAAAGTAT
>OU015503.1:118664336-118672339 GCA_907164885.2 Dolomedes plantarius | reverse complement strand
TATATATATTATATATATATATATATACATACATATATATATATATATATATATATATATATATATATATATATATATATATATATATACATACATATATATATATATATATATATATATATATATATATATATATATATATATATAAGATATATATATAGATATATATATATATATATACCCAGTGGAAGAAAGTTTTGTAGCTGTCTGCGACAAACTTTTAAAATTTCATAATCTGTCTGCAAATTTTGCGTGTAATTTTATCAAATAAATAATACATTAAACCAGCTATTTTTTATCATTTTATTTAAGACATGGTAAGCATGATGCATTCTCATTTATTTTGCTTATAACTTTTGAAGTAACAAAGCGTTTCATCATCTCACTTCTTGTAGGGTTTCTAAATGAGAAGGATAAGCAGAACCATACATGGACAATAAAGCTGCTTTTAAAAATCTTTTGGTACCTTTATAACCAGATGGGGGCCCATTCAGTTGAATAAAAACCCTCTTATCATTAATGCCTACTTCTTCATCCGTCCCATCTTTCAATCTCAGCCTATGTTTACCAACGACATCAATTACAGACCCCCAAGTCTCACATACAGCTTCAGAGACTGGCGTTGAAATAACGAAAACAAGTAACTTTAGAAATGTAGGAATTTTTTCCTTCAGTTCATGGAATGCAATTTTAAATAAATGCTTCAGATCTGGTGCATCACCCTCAGTAACAATTGTGTATACTCTATTGCACATCCATTCATTGAATATCTGATATTCAAACCACAGAGTCTGTCTTAAGTCCACGGAAGACTTCACAAAAGGAAACACATTTAAAATGTCACTGAAGCTATATTCAGTGAGTCCCTTGTTCGGTTTTGCTTCCTCTATGCTAACATTGTTTTTTGGATAAACCAAAAAATTATAGTTGAACAAAACACTGCTCTGGTCAATGACAGAAAAAAATGTGGGTTTACCATCTGATTCAGTTTCACAGAAATATACACTGAACTGTTCAATTAGAGCTTTTACATAGTTTGATAGGCATAAGAAATTACCTCTTAGCTCATCACATTCACTAGCTTTGTGTTGTGATCTAAGACTCTTTAAGCAAATTGGTTTCTTAGGAAGGGGAACGCCATGGTATGTACTGGAAATACCACTATTTGATGAAGGAAACATTTCCAGTGCTGTTGATAAATTTAAAAACAATGTTTCAGGAAGATTTTCCAATGAAGCTGCAAAAAGAATGTTTATTTCCCCTTTTTTATCTTCATTTTCATAGACTGCAGTTGAAAGTTCCTCAAAATATGTCTTCATAATTTCAATGGATGAACTGAGGCTTTTAATATAAGATGTGTACTCCCAAGGCATATGATCTGTTTCTTGTATCTTTTTGGATGTTTTCCCAAGAGCAGAACAAATATCTGCAAGTGCTAGAATGTTTATCATCGTCAGCTTATTCATTAATCTGTCTCGTAATTCAAAACCATCAGGGTCTTGTTCACAGGCAGAGATTAATGTCTGATAATCTGCTAAAAATGTGTGAAAAACTGTTCCACAACGGGCTGAAAACTTCATAGTCTTGAAAAGTTGGGGTCTGTAAAAGAATCCAGGGAACTGTTCAGAACATTTTAAACATTATTCCAAATTTTTAGCCCAGGTTAATTTCCAATTAATTTTTTGGTCAGGGTGTCGTCTTTGAAAATGTGTGCTCAAGTTTTTTTTTTACTAATTCACAATCACACACACCACACACAACCTTATCACGAGACGCCATTCTAAACACGTGTGTTTCAATATTTCTATAGAACGAGAGTTGCCCTTAGCGGGCGCAGACAGGGCCCGACTTAGCCTAATTGGGGCCCGGGGCAAAAACTTCTTTGGAGCCCCCTCTCTGCTTCACTACTTCAGTAATGAAGAACTTAATACTTAATACTAAACTTTCTATTCGATTTGGGGGCCCCCTCTGATGTGGGGGCCCGGGGCAACTGCCCCGTATGCCCCTGCCTTAGTCAGGCTCTGGGCGCAGAACACAGGCAAGCGCAAAATTGTAACGAAGCAAAGGAATTCACCTATGCGCGCATGACTTCGAGCAGTAATGCCGATTTTCAAATATCACACTACTGCGCCTGCGCAAGCTCATCGCCCCGAGTTCGTCGCCTGTGACGTCAGCTGCGCTTGCCTTAGCGTTTCCGAAGGTGCAAAAGAAAACACGAACGAACGTGGGGGATCCGGCGTGTGCGTGATAAACGCCTGCTTTTATGCGTACTGTGCTCGATAGGGCGGGCTCTATTGCTCGCTTCTCGGCGAAAGACAGCATTTCCCGCGGCATCTCAATAACAAGAGAAGAGGTACGTAATGCTGCGTACTGCCGCGGAAAAAAATGTCCGAGGGTTGTGGACAATTTTTTAAACATTTTACTGGTGCAGACAAAAAATGTCCGAAATTTGTAGACGATTTTTGAAATTGTTTTCATTAGTGCAGACAAAAACTGTCCGCAAGGGGTTTTCTATGTCCGCGACGACGTCGCCGTGTCGCGGTGTTTCTGCCACTGGGTATATATATATATATATATATATATATATATATATATATATATATATATATATATGTGATGATTAAAGCATAAGCTATAGTTAATTATATTAATGAGCGTTAAACAGTAAAATTCTATTAAGCCCTAGTGTGTTTTCAAATTCAGGAAGTAGACTGTATTTCGCAGCGAAAGAGTTCAGGGTCATTCGCTCGCACACGTGCGTATCTTACATAACCATCGAATGTTCGAGCAGAGGGGGGGGGGCTCTAGAAGATAGCCTACGCCTATGTGACTTATATAACGAAGAGAAAGAAATTACGCAGTTCGGGGAAATCGTTGATAGAATCAAGACGTGCGTCTGTCGGGAGCTCTGTGAGATGATTGAAAATGGCGATTTAGCTGGAGTAATTGGGTATTTGATTAATGTTAATTAATAAATAGGTGTTTAAAAGTTAATTCAGTATTAGTTCTTCCACCGGCCTACTGTTTGATGACTGCATTTAGAGTAATTAGTGTGTTTAGATGGGTGCACGGCGATAGGGTCGTGACATATATATATACACACATATATATATATACACACATATATATATATATATATATACCTTAACTGATACACTATAACTAAGCGTAGAAAAGGTCAGATAACGGATTTTATGTATAGTGAATTAGTTAAATCTTCCCTAATCTATATTTGTATTACTGGGTATAGTGCAAAACAGCTCATATATCTTAGATAACTTTCAAAAAACTTAAGATAACTTAAAAAAATAAAGTATAGCAGAGAAATTAAACTTCCCCTGTTTAAAAATAGTACAACAACATTCAGTGAAGATATTTTAAATATTAAAAGTTTTTAAAAATATTTTTTTCAAATTTGACTTAACGAAGAAAATATGCGTTTGAAATTACACTAGCTTCTGCCAATATAAATGAAATTAAAAGTAAGCAAAATGAATATAAATAAAAAATAGGTAGAAATATAAACAAAATAAGCAATGTAAATAAAACAAATGAGCTCCTGCAAATAGCATCTAAAAAAGAAATATATGGCATGGGAAATAAATTCTTACCTGATATGGTTTTTAAATTATTTAGTCGATGACTTTCCTCACATTACCTGAAAACAAAAACAAAAAATTTTATTATTTGTAAAGCATTACAAACATTTCACGTAAATCATATAAATCATATATTCATGTGATTACTAGCTGAAAACCCGAATTTCGCTACAGAGTACATTCAAATTAAATACAACGGTCATGTATGCAATTAATACCAATTTATATATATATATATATATATATATATATATATATATATATATATATATATATATATATATATATATATAATTATAATTAGTACGACGATCAATGTATACAATTGATGTAAAATAAAACAAAAAGTTATTTTTATAAAAAAAATTGTAAGGGATATTTTTTTTTATAGACAAAATAATGTAGAAGAAAATATTCAAATTAAATTTAATAGGACATACTAAAGAATATAGTACAGTTCATATCGTATGGTTTGAGGATCATATCTTTTACTGTATTTTAATATTTTTTTGGATAATGTCCAATCGTCTGCCGCATTAGCAAGAAAAAAAAATATTTTTTTGGTCTATTTAGTTGTTATGCACGTGACGATAAATTAATTTAAAGTACCAGAAAAAGAAATCGCGTGATCAGCATTTAATAAGTTAATTCTAAAAATGAATCTTTAAAAATTCACCAAAAATCAGAAAATTGAAGTAAAGATTCGCAAAAGATTTCAATATAAAGGAATTTTTAGGATCTTTCTCGCTATAAATTTATAAATTTTATAACCCTCTGAGTATTATTTTAAATGCAAACTTTAAAAAAAGTTACAAAAGTAGCTTAAAAATTTAATTTTAAAAAATCTAAGAAGAATTTTTCAGAAATCTTTCTTAGTGCACCCCCTACACTATAAGAAGAATCGCCATGCAAAATGTCAGCCCTTTAGGTCCAGAGGATTGGTCATTGTGTTGTCTGTCAGTCAGTGAGTCACTCACTTACGGAACAGTTTTATATATATAGATTTTCATTCGGTATGGATAAATAAATAGCAGACTAATATCAAGGACTTTAGTAGTTATACACGATGACGTGAGATAGCACGAGGTTTCAGTCATGAGAGTATATTTAAAATTAAATATAAATTATTTTTAGATAATATTAACATACCACGTTATTTCGTGTATGATTCGTTAAGTACACAAACTGCATGACAATCAACACGTTTAACCTTTTCCGTACGGGGTGGGATAGCATGTATCCCAAGAATGAATATATATATATATATATATATATATATATATATATATATATATATATATATATATATATATATATGTACATGCATACATATATATATACACATACTTACATGCATACATATATATATATATATATATGTATATATATATAAATACATACATACATACATACATTTATATATATATGTATATATATACATATATACATACATACATATATATATGCATATATATACATATATACATACATACATATATATATGTATATATATACATATATACATACATACATATATATATGTATATATACATATATATATATATATATGTATATATATAAATACATACATACATACATACATTTATATATATATGTATATATATACATATATACATACATACATATATATATGCATATATATACATATATACATACATACATATATACATGTATATATACATATATACATACATACATATATACATGTATATATACATATATACATACATACATATATACATGTATATATACATATATACATACATACATACATACATATATATATATATATATATATATATATATATATATATATATATATATATATATATATATATATATATATGTATATATATGTATATATATATATATATATATATATATATATATATAACCCCCTTAATGGCCGTTCCTATAAAAGGGGTGTGAAATTTCTCGTTTTAAAGAGGGATTCGGAAAAATGGGCCCCGTAAGCTAAAGGTTAACACCAGTAAGTGAAAAGAAACTTTCTTATTATGTATGTGTTCGATATTACATAAAATAAAAAAGCGTCGAGCGTGTGTCATGACTATTGTCATGACTATTTGCTGCCAGGACAGTAGTCACGACATCAAATTTAAAAATTCTTTTCAATCAAATCAAGTTTAAAAATCTACAAAATTAAGCGTACGGAATAAATCATAACTTGTAATCTATATAATTTAATTTAAAAAAATTATAATTTACTACAAAAAATATAGGACGTGCATTTTGACCTTTTATTCGTCTCTATTGATGACAAGAATAGTCATGACAACTATCATGACTATTTGCCATTTTAATTCGTAACAACTAACGAGAAGTCAAAGAAATTATTTTTAAAAACCTACAGAATAAATCATGCGAAATAAAGCATGCATACACACACACACACACACACACACACACATATATATATATATATATATATATATATATATATGTATATATTATTATATATATATATATATATACATATTATATATATATAATATATATATATTATTATATATATATATATATATATATATATATATATATATATATATGTATATATATATTATATATATATATATATACATATTATATATATATATATATATATATACATATATATACAGGGTGTCCATAATTAAAGTCCCACTTTCAAAAGTATGCAAAAAAAGAACCACTGGTCAGAATGACTTCAAATTTGAACTGAATATACTGGAAGAAGGGGGGAAACGATTTGGTATAATAAAAAAAGTTCCAAAATGTTACAGCGTCATCTATTGATACATTTTGGAACTTTTTTTATTATGCCAAATCGTTTCCCTTTTCTTCCAGTATATTCAGTTCAAATTTGAAGTCATTCTGATTAGTGGTTCATTTTTTGCAGCCATTTGAAATTGGGACTTTAATTATGGACACCCTGTATATATATATATATATATATATATATATGCTAATACAAAAAATTTAACTGCTAATACTAAAAATTTCAACATCGTTGCTATTCCAAATTTAACCTTTAACACATACTACAGTAGTAACGATGGTAACACATGCAAAGATATAACTTTAGCAAATCTTTGAAAGACCTAAACTTTCTATTGATAAAAATACTTTTATTATTCATGAGTAAAACCGTCGTATTTCAATGAAAGTTTCTTAAGAAATGACTCTTCTTAGAACGCGTAGAGGTTTTCTAAGCATAAAGATATTTCTGAAGCTGCAACACTATTTCGTGTGGTTTAGATTTTTATTATAAACAGAAATCAGTTTTCACAAATTTCCTTTATTGTTACAGAAAAGAGAGGTTTTTTGCATAGTATTATAATCCGCAAGTTTAAGATTTTGGTTTTTATTTTTTTATTTGTAGGTATGACGACTTTGTCTGCAATTCATGAAATTATAATACACTGCTGGCCACCCAAATTGCAACATCAAGAAAGACAAGAGATATCACAACAAAATTTATTTTGTAGATAACATGTTGACCAAGTATCAAATGATTAAATTTATAGACTTCTGTGAAGTGTGGTTCCTGCCAAAATCAGTAGCCAGAGTAGCCGCCATTGTTGGAGATCACCGCGGCCACACGCCTCGGCATTGATTCAAAGAGACTTTGGATGAGTTCTTGGGGTACAGCAGACCAAGCAGCTTCCACACGTTGCCAAAGTTGATCTGCTGTGGCAGCTGGGGATGGAATCTGGATCAATCGTAGAGCAACCATGGACCACATGTTTTCTATCGGTGAAAGATCCGGAGAGCGAGGCGGCCAGGGAAGCAATTCAATCTGGCGATTGACGAAGAACCCTTGGACAATGCGTGCCACGTGTGGTCGCACATTATCCTGTTGAAATATGGCTGTGGGCAAGCCCTGAAGGTAAGGAAGGACAACTGGCTCCAACACCTCGGAGATGTAGCGCTGGCTGTTTAAAGTACCCTCAATGCGTACTAGAGGTGTGCGAGAGTGATATCCAGTACCACCCCATACCATAATACCCGGTGCAGGACCAGTGTGGCAGTGCATAACGCAGCTGTGCAGCATCCTCTCTTCACGGTGTCTCCAGACTCGAATGCTACCATCGTGGTGTTGCAGACAGAATCGTGACTCGTCAGTAAAGACAATTTCATTCCATTCTGCCGTCCACATCCTTCTGTCATCGCACCATTCGCGGCGGAGACATCTATGGTTCTGCGTCAAGGGTAGACAAAGCAATGGACGTCTTGCGGACAGACCACTCTGCTGTAAACGGCGTCGAATGGTACGCGCAGACACTGGATGATGCGTTACAGACTGCATGTGCTGTGCTATGGTTCGTGATGTGACTGAGCGATCCATCACTGCCATGCGCACAATTTGCCTGTCATCACGCGAAG
>OU015503.1:118649336-118659336 GCA_907164885.2 Dolomedes plantarius | reverse complement strand
AATCTTTTCCGCTCCCTCAGACACGCACGTTTCCCTTATTCCGTCGTGGGGTGGTTTTGTAGGTTCGATGACACCTGTCATACACAGTGGTCGAAACTGTGCAAGCCCTTTCTCCTCTGTCGCACCGCCGGTGAAATTGGATGACAGCTTTATGAGTCTCGTAGCGGTTGCGGTCATTTCGCCCCCTTCTGCTCTGTTGCCTTCAAATTTTGGGGGAGCCTCTGCACCCTTCGTTCTGGTTTCAAATTTCAGCAGGCTATCGCCGTTCTCGCTGGGGTCAACGAGGGGTGATTCTGGAAGTTCGATGAACTTTGGGGTGTCGGAACTCGGGGTGTTTACTGATAAGATCGTCTTTTCGGCTTGGAAATATTCTCGCTGATCGTCTGAGCGCTTTTCTTCCTCACTTTGTCGATTCACTCCCGAGAAAATATCAGATGCACGAAAATATCTCTCTTGACGGCACCCATAATTATCTGCACCTTTGTCCATACTAAGTATAGACACACTATCCGAGTCTATTTTAGGCGACTCTATTTGCACAGAAACATCAATTTTCGACAAGCTACTCTCGCTGTTACTGTCACTCCACGCACTTACATTTTTCGCTGGTATTCCTACCAGTCTGCGTTCCATCTCAGCCATCTCGAGTTGAAACTCAATCTCCAGGGCTGCCATTCTACGCTCGAACTCAACTCTCTCGGCTGCGATTTTCTCCAGCCTTCGTTTCTCGGATTCTCGTTCTTCCCTCTCTTCCTTAATCGAATTAAGAAGATTTTCGATGTAAACATCGTCACAATCTGATGTTTTAACCAGGGCGATTAATTGCTCAACCTCTGGTTTATCTGGGACCTCTAGGCACAATTCGTCTACTAAAGTCACCAGGTCTATTATTCTCGCTTGCTCCAGATATGCCATCTTAGAAATTCTTCACACGTAAGATTCTGTGTTTTATCCGTTCAATCCGGGGCACAATTTCAACTCGGTTTCACAATTTTAAATTTGCAAATGTCACAAATGTCTCACTTAACAGTTCGTACCGTTCGTGGCACTTCACGCTTTCACAAGTTTGTCACTCGTGTTCACAAAACTTTTAACTCACACAAAGTCACTTCAATGGGAGTCACTCACCGCACTTCTCACTTTGTGGGATCACTTATCGCACTTGGGCGTCACTTCTCGCACTTGGGCGTCACGTATCGCACTTCTGGCGCCAATATGTGGGATGCCTCCTTTAGATTGGGCTAAACTAGTCGTCTGCTACAACCAATCTAGCACCCCACATTTAATATATACATTCAGGATGACTCATAAATAGTCTCTCACTAACAATAACAATAGACATTTATTTACTTGACACCATAATTCACACTCATAACACATAACATATAGTAGTTGACGTTTTAAGGTAATAACAGTATTGCCAAGAACTCTAACGCTTGGACTTCAGAAGTCACTCGACTCCTTCAACTAGATTTGCCAAGCACTCAATCAACTTGGTCTTCCTGAAGTCACTGAGACTTCTACAGCACGGGAGCTCAATATCGCTTCCCTGCGGCCCGTAGCTACAAGCTAGGCCCAATCTCCGGGGTGTCTTTCCCCGTTCTCGCTTAGGAGCACCGTCCTTTGACACTAGCGCACGAGAGCCTCTGCCCTTCGTCGCCTCCAAAGCTTATCTCCCCCTAAACACTTTCTCCCAGTTCATCTCTAGGAATTCTGGAAGCGCTGTCGTCGCATAACGTACGCGGCGGCATACTGCTCATAGCCGGAGCCCTGGGATAATACAATCCCCATATATATATATGTATATATATGTATATATATGTATATATATATATATATATATATATATATATATATATATATATATATATATATATGTATATATATATATATATATATATATATATATATATATATATATATATATATATATATATATATATGTATATATATATATATATATATATATATATATAATATATATATATATATATGTATATGTATATATATATATATATATATATATATATATATATATATGTATATATATATATATATATATATATATATATATATATATATATATACATATATGTATATATATATATATGTATATACATATATATTATATATATATATGTATATATATATATATATGTAATGTCTTAACTTTGGGGAACCTTAAACGGGGGGCTTTTGTTTGGAAAAAATGGGAATTGGCAATTTAATATTATTAAGTCACGAAATATCGTCGAATAAAGGAAGGGTTGTTTTTAATAACAAAAGTTACCAATAGAGGTCGCCACCTGACGGTCGGGTTTTTAATCGGACATTATTCAGATGAACGGGTTAACGTTACATAACACAGAATTTTGGAGAACATTCGGTCTGACTAAGCAGAAAGTTTGAGCGGGATAATAACAATCGTTACATCTGCCAACATAAGTTAGTTGGCAGACGCTTGTGGAATTTCGTAGATGACGGAGGTTTGCTACGGCTCTTCGGAAAAAACTAACGATGGAGTGGTTCAATGATATAGTCGTAAATCGTTAAGTAATGATTAGAAGGAGCTCTGGGACGTATGAAGTTATAATAAATATGGAAACTGTCTTCTTTTCTTATCTTTTTATGCCACGGCTGTCTTCAATTATAAAATGTCTTAAGCGTCACACACATATATATATGTATATATATATTTATACATAAAATATATATATATATATATATATATATATATATATATATATATATATATGATGATTAAAGCATAAGCTATAGTTAATTAAATTAATGAGCGTTAAACAGTAATTTTTCTATTAAAGTCCTAGTGTGTTTTCCAATTCAGGAAGTGACTGTGTTTCGCAGCGAAAAGTTCAGGGTCATTCGCTCGTACACGCGCGTATCGTATATAACCATCGGATGTTCGAGCAAATGGGGGCTCTAGAAGAGGGTCTACGCCTTATGTGACTTATATAACGAAAGAGAAAGAAATTACGCAGTTCGGGGAAATCTTTGATAGAGTCATGACGGGCGTCTGTCACGTGGGCTGTGACATGATGGGAAATGGCGATTTAGCTGGATTAATTGGGTATTTGATTAATGTTAATTAATAAAGAGGTGTTTAAAAGTTAATTCTGTATTAGTTCTTCCACCGGCCTACTGTTTGATGACAGACTGCATTTAGAGTAAGTAGAGTGTTTTAATTGGGTGTGCGGCGATAGAGCCGTGACATATATATATATATATATATATATATATATATATATATATATATATATATATATATATATATATATATATATATATATTATTGACTTATACTTTAGTATTCATACCCTCATACTTTGGGTACAGAACCGAGAGATCGCAAGGCCATCGTGTGGCTAAACTTTCTGGCCAGGCGATTATTTTTCACTTTTTTATTTTATCGTTTGATCTTTTAATTTGTCCGGTTACTTTATGGGCGCACCTTGTATCAATCTATATATATAAAACAGTTCCGTAACTGACTCATTCATTCATTCATTCACTGACTGACTGACATACAACGCACAGACCAAACCGCTGGACCTAAAGGGCTGAAATTTTGCATGGCGATTCTTCTAATAGTGTAAGGGTGCACTAAGAAAGATTTTTCAAAAATTCTTCTTAGATTTTTTTAAATTAAATTTTTAAACTGTTTTTTAAACTTTTTTTACGTTTGCATTTAAAATAATACATTGAGGGTTATAAAATTTATATCACGAGAAAGATCATAAAAATTCCTTCAAAATGAAATTTTTTTCGAATTTTTACCTCCCTTTCCTGATTTTTGGTGAATTTTTAAAGATTAATTTTTAGAATTTAATTTATTAAATGCTGATCACGTGATTTCTTTTTCTGGTACTTTAAATAAATTTATCGTCACGAGCATAACAACTAAATAGACAAAAAAAAATATTTTTCTTTTCTTGCTTATGCTGCAGACGATTGGACATTATCCAAAAAAATATTAAAATACAGTAAAAGATATGTTCCTCAAACTGTACTATATAAATTTATCGTCACGTGCAAAAAAAAAAAAAAATAGACAAAAAAATATTTTTTTCTTGCTAATGCGGCAGACGATTGGACTTTATTTTGTCTATAAAAATATCCCTTACAATTTTTTTTATAAATATGTTTTTTTACATCAATTGTATACATTGATCGTCGTATTTATTATAAATATATATATATATTTATTTTTTTTTTTGGAATTAATTGCATACATTGACCGTTGTATTTAATTTCAATGTACTCCGTAGCGAAGCGCGGGTTTTCAGCTAGTAGGTATATAAAAATATAAACCCAAATCTGATTTAAAAAATGGACAAAAATAACAAGATACAAACAGAAAAGCAGAGTATTATTTAATGAAGTGATTTTGAATAAAAAAGGTAATCTGTTACACGTTATGAAAACAAATTGAGGGATATTATTCCAATATATTCTTATTTGGAATTACAAAAGAATGTCATTGTTATAAATAATCAAAAATAGAGATGGCGTCTACTTTTATACGGTTAAAATTTTTTTAATTCCGAAACCTTTCTTAACAAAGCATAAAGAATCTCCCGACAAATAGAACATGAATTTAAATTTTCACTTACTCCCATGACACTATGCCCGCAAAACTTTCAAGTTAAAAAAAATAATACATAACATGAACATAAAGTATATCGATATAAAAGAATTGGATCTATTTTAAGAAGCGACGGTTTGACAAAAATGCAATATCTTAAATGTATACTGCAAAACCTCACAGAATATCTGGAACAATGTCTTTGAATTTATAGATGAATGCTTTGTACCTGCGATAATATTTATTAATGCGACGTACAAAATTTCTACTGGAAGCAAATATATAAAACCAAATTACCTCGTGTGCAGTTTAATGAAATTTAAAAAGCCATTTTCACTGTCTCAAATTTTCAAGGCTAAAAGTTTTTTCATGTTTGCAAAATTTAAATTTTAGTATTTTTATTAAAGTTTATTTTTTAACTAGCTGAAAACCCGCGCTTCGCTAAGGAGTACATTGAAATTAAATACAACGGTCAATGTATGCAATTAATTCCAAATATATATATATATATATATATATATATATATATATTTATAATAAATACGACGATCAATGTATACAATTGATGTAAAAAAACATATTTATAAAAAAAATCGTAAGGGATATTTTTATAGACAAAATAAAGTCCAATCGTCTGCCGCATTAGCAAGAAATAATTTTTTTTTGTCTTTTTTTTTTGGCACGTGACGATAAATTTATTTAAAGTACCAGAAAAAGAAATCACGTGATCAGCATTTAATAAATTAAATTCTAAAAATTAATCTTTAAAAATTCACCAAAAATCAGGAAATGGAGTTAAAAATTCGAAAAAAATTTCATTTTGAAGGAATTTTTATGATCTTTCTCGTGATATAAATTTTATAACCCTCAATGTATTATTTTAAATGCAAACGTAAAAAAAGTTTAAAAAACAGCTTAAAAATTTAATTTAAAAAAATGTAAGAAGAATTTTTGAAAAATCTTTCTTAGTGCACCCCTACACTATGAGAAGAATCGCCATGCAAAATTTCAGCCCTTTAGGTCCAGCAGTTTGGTCTGTGCGTTGTATGTCAGTCAGTCAGTGAATGAATGAATGAATGAATGAGTCAGTTACGGAACTGTTTTATATATATAGATAACACATTTAAGTATGACGGCCTGAAATTTTTGAGTGTTTTAAAGTATTACAGGGAATGACGTTTCATAAATTTTCTCATATTTTTAGCACAGTTATTTAAAGTGGCAAAACTCTTCCAGGACACAAAACTCTTCAAATTTAATTGCATTAAAAATTCTCTGTTCTTTTCCACTTAAAATGACTTTTAAATCATGTTTCTATCTTAATTAGAACAGGAAATATTAATTTTTGTTTTGCAACATTCTAATAGCAGACAATCTTTGTAACAAACCTGTCAATGCGTTTTTCTGCATGAAGAGTTTTTTCACTATTTCTCGTCTTTATCTATCTATATATATAAAACAGTTCCGTAACTGACTCATTCATTCATTCATTCATTCATTCACTGACTGACTGACATACAACGCACAGACCAAACCGCTGGACCTAAAGGGCTGAAATTTTGCAGGGCGATTCTTCTTATAGTGTAGGGGGGCACTAAGAGAGATTTTTGAAAAATTCTTCTTAGATTTTTTTAAATTAAATTTTTAAGCTGTTTTTTTTTACTTTTTTTAAGTTTACATTTAAAATAATAATTTGAGGGTTATAAAATTTATATCACGAGAAAGATCATAAAAATTCCTTTAAAATGAAATCTTTTTCGAATCTTTACCTTCATTTCCTGATTTTTGGTGAATTTTTAAAGATTAATTTTTAGAATTTAATTTATTAAATGCTGATCACGTGATTTCTTTTTCTGGTACTTTAAATAAATGTATCGTCACGTGCATAAAAACTAAATAGACAAAAAATAATTTTTTTTTCTTGCTAATGCGGCAGACGATTGGACATTATCCAAAAAAATATTAAAATACTGTAAAAGAAATGTTCTAGAAACTGTACTATATTCTTTAGTATTCTTTATATTAGATTTAATTTGAATATCTTCTTCTACATTATTTTGTCTATAAAAATATCCCTTACGATTTTTTTATAAATATATATATATATTTTACATCAATTATATACATTGATCGTCGTATTTATTATATATATATTGGCATTAATTGCATACATTCACCGATGTTTTTACTTTGAATGTACTCCGTAGCGAAGCGCGGGTTTTCAGCTAGTATAAATATAAAACAGTTCCGTAACTGACTGACATACAACGAACAGACCAAACCACTGGACCTAAAGGGCTGAAATTTTGCATGGCGATTCTTCTCATAGTGTAGGGGGGCACTAAGAAAGATTTTGGAAAAATTCTTCTTAGATTTTTTTAAATTAAAATTTTTAAGCTGTTTTTGTAACTTTTTATAAAGTTTGCATTTAAAATAATAATTTGAGGGTTATAAAATTTATATCACGAGAAAGATAAAAAAATTCCTTTAAAATGAGATCTTTTTGAAATCTTTACCTCCATTTTCTGATACTGGTGAATTTTTAAAGATTAATTTTTAGGATTAAATTTATTAAATGCTGATCACGTGATTTCCTTTTTTGGTACTTTAAATAAATTTATCGTCACGTGCATAACAACTGAATACCCTAAAAAAAATATTTTTTTTCTTGCTAATGGGGCAGACCATTGGACATTATCCAAAAAAATATTAAAATACAATAAAAGACATAAAGTTCCTCAAACTGTACTATATTAACTGTACTATATTCTTTAGTATGTCCTATTACAATTAATTTGAATATTTTTGACTACATTATTTTGTCTATAAAAATATCCCTTACGATTTTTTTATAAATATATTTTTTTGTTTTTTTACATCAATTGTATATATTGATCATCGTATTTAGTATATATATATATATATATATATATATATATATATATATATATATATATATATATATATATATATATATATATATATATATATATATATATATATATTTCTTTGGCATTAATTGCATACATTGATCGATGTATTTAATTTGAATGTACTTCGTAGCGAATTGCGGGTTTTCAGCTAGTATTGTTCCGTAGTAAGTCCGCTAGTAAGTCAAGAACCGTTTAAGATAAATGGTTCTAACTTTGAACATGTCTTTTTCAATTATTTTACTTTAATTTCGATTAAGCATATTTTTAAAAATTATTTACTTTTGAAAATATGAATTGTTAAAAATAAGTTACATAATTTTCTTTTTTAAATTCTTACTCTAACAATTTAAAATTTTTTTAAAATTAATATTTTAAAAAATGTTGAATCAAAATTAAAACTTATATATTTCTGTTTAATTAAATGACAAAATTTTGAAATTCAAAAAGTAATATTTCCAGTTATAACGATTTTTATTTACTCGTTTTTTAAAATTTCAAATTTTTAAAAATTTTTTAGAAGATTTATGAGAAGTTTTATGATGTGATTTTGCTTACAAATTATATGGTTAACCATCACAAAAAAATTCAAAATTTTAACCGAATAAATTTTTAAAATAATTTAATGTGTATTGGACCACTGGTATTTGCCACTTGGTATTTGCCTAATTTCAGAGTCCTTTTTTTTGAATACACAGTACTTATAAATACATATATATTTAGTCTAAATGGGAGATTAAAAATTCCTGAAAACAAATATTATTTTGGCAGAATTTCAGAACATTTTAAAATGAAGGGAAATTTTTATAAATTTGTAGTTTAATTCAGTGACTAGATCTGACCAACTTTAATATGCTATCAATCACAAACAAAACGTTACAATTTGACATGCATGCACTTGAAACATGCAAAATGTGAGAGCAACAGTAATTGTGGGCATTACCTCCATCACTCGTATTTTCCTGTTAACTCTGTTTATTGATCAAAGTGGTATACATTTGCGTTCAAACTTCATTTTTTTGTTCATCACAGAATAAAGTTGTATGTCCTGTTTTAACCTGTCGATTTTGATAACAGTGTCTTTGTATGCAATATCGCGACAAAATATTTCTCGGACTATGCTATAAACTTTTCTTCCTACGTTAATATTTCAGTCTATTGTGGAAAATTTCGAACTTCTTTTTTTTTTACTCAGTTTCAAAGGCTAATCTTTGAGATTCTAAAACTGCTTTAGTTTTATTCGTACGGTCATTGGATGAGAACTTGTGTCCAATTTAATAAACCGAAAACGAGATTAAAAGACCTCAAGTAGAGTCTTTAAATGCATTTTCTAGAAAACTGAATTTTCAGATACTTTTGTAAACGAGAAAGCTAATCATTTAGAAAGTTTTCGATATATTTAATGAAATTTTGCAATAGTGTTTTACGTATTACAGTTATATGTTTTGACCTAAAAGCTAAGCTATATGTGTTAATTGAATCAATCTTCGGGTATCGGTACTTATAAAAAAATTATTTAAAAAAAAATCAGTAGTTTATATACATACATACATACATATACATATATATATATATATATATATATATATATATATATATATATATATATATATATATATATATATATATATACATACATATATATATATATATATATATATATATATATATATATATATATATATATATACATACATATATATATATATATATATATATATATATATATATATATATATATATATATATATATATATATATATATATATATATATATATGGGACAAATTTCAATCCTTTTCATTATCACTAACGCTCTTTTTCCAAATTGCTTCATGTATTGCAACAGAACACCGTCCCTCTATCCTGATTGTGACCTATATCCACCCAATGTAAATCTTTTCCCCCCCTTAAATGCCACTCGTGGATGGTGAGCTTACATAAGTCGAAATGTTCTAGAAGCGGGGCGTGACCTTGTAGTAGTGGTGTGATGGAGGTCACGTGTCCGCTTCCAACCAATTGAAAGGTCAGTGCGCCTTTACCTTTTTCGAGATCTAGCGTCACTTCGCGCTCTTTTGTTTTTGCCACGGGTTTGTTAAGACGTTAGAATTTGGGCGTGTTGCGTCCCTTTTGTCTTTTATTTTATCCTCTGCTGTTAAGACAGCACCATGCCTGATTGTAGTTATGAAAATCTTGTGGTAAGCAGGAATGTACTAAATACAAACTGTAACTCCGTCTAAAAGAACTGTTCTACAAATAAAACGGCTCATTGTATGAACGGTTTGGATTATTCATTCGCCATTTGCCTGTTTTCTTTGGAACGACTTCAAAGATGGCCTGGAAAGCTGCGTTGGCTCGTCCCTGATGCTCCTTCCTGTCATCCAAAATCTAGTGTATGAAAGTATTACATATATTATATACATATATATATATATATATATATATATATATATATATATATATATATA
>OU015503.1:118632039-118648836 GCA_907164885.2 Dolomedes plantarius | reverse complement strand
AAACTTAATCTGTTGAACTGAGTGAAACCTTTCACAAAGTACTACCTCGTTGAATTATCGATGATCACTAGAAGACCAGACGAAAGACTCTTTGTAAACACTTTTACTAACTGCAAATAATTCTTTTTTTTCATTGTGCTTTTGACAAACATTGTGTGTACTGAGTATTCTTATCAGAAATTTCCAAAATAAAAGCTTTTGTACGTTTGTAATAGGTTTCTGAAGTGAATGAATTTTTTGAATTTTTGTTGTGCTGTGGAAAGTTTTGACCCACATCTTAATAACAATAAGGAATCTCTCTATTCTAAAAAAAAACGTAACTCCCGCTGCCGCAGTCGAAAGTTTGTCACGCTATCTCCTCCGAAACCGCTGGGGGTATGGGGTCGAGAGCGATACCAATGGATGCAGACAAATGGGGGGGACCAAAGTAAGACATGTCTCATCTTCGTCGGACTTTAAGTTGTTTTTTTTATTTTATGTTTTGTGGGAAAATATTGACTTTTTCATCTTCAGATTACGATAACTAGCCAAAAAATGATTGTAAAATTTTGATCTTTTTACAATCTAAGACTACAGACATTTCTCTTTCAAACTAGACCTCATTTGTTTCAAAATATTTTAAAACAGACTAATATTTTCATCCAAAAATGAAACAAAGTTTTTCAGGAAACATCGTCATCTATGTGGATGTAATATCGATGCTCCTCGAGTTTTTGTCTTACAAAGAAAATATTTACATCCTCTGGAAGCTGAAAGCTTTCTTACTCATATAAACCTCAGTCATGATTTTTTTGCCGGGTATCCTGTATCCCACATTTGGCGGAATACTGAATTGACGCAGACATTGTAAAGACGTGCTGCTCAAACAAGACTCACCGTAAAAATAACGAATAACCTCGAGGGGAAAGCCAAACTTTCAAGGTTACAGTCCGTGTTGCCAACGGGCTCACAGAAACTTTTCCTTTGCTGCTATAGGTGAAGTATCTTTACTTTCCGAATATGCCTCGTAATACGTCATGTGTATGTAAAATGACCCTTTGCTTCCAAAACTCGGCATATAGTTTATATCTGAAACTGTTAGGGATAATAGAATCATTAATAAAAAACACCGTAAATATTCAAATGTGATTCAAATCAAGATTTTTAAACAATAATTTAGGATAGACAGTAAGTATTCTACTTTTAACGTTAAAAATTCAATGCGTACCGAGAATATACTTTTAAAATACACCCTAAATTTATTTCAAATGGGATTCAAATCAAGAGTTTTAATCAATAGTTTAGGATCGTCAGTAATTATTACACGTTTAACGTAAAAACACAATGCGCATCGATAATATATTCTGAAAACACTCTCTAAATTTATTGTTTCAAATGGGATACAAATCAAGATTTTTAAACAATAATTTAGGATTTGTAGTAAGTATTACACTTTTAACATAAAAATTCAATGCGCACCGAGAATACACTCTAAAGAAACACTCTAAATTCGTCTCAAAAGGGATTAGCAACAAGATTTTTAAACAGTAATTTAGGATCTGCAGTAAGTATTACCCGTTTAACGTAAAAACTCAATGCGCACAGATAATACACTCTAAATCACACTCTAAATTTATTGTTTCATATGTGGTATGGGATTCAAATCAAGATTTTTAAACAATGGTTGGGATCTACAGTAATTATTACACGTTTAACGTAAAAACACAATGCGCACCGAGAATGCACTCTTAACACACACTCTAAATTTGTTTAAAAATGGATTAGCGTAAGATTTTTTAACAATAATTTAGGATAGACAGTAAGTATTACACGTTTAGCGTAAAAACTCAATGCGCACCGAGAATTTACAATAAAAACACACTCTAAATTTTTTTTTTCAAATGTTATATGTGATTCAAATCAAGATTTTAAAACTATTTTAGGATCTGCAGTAAGTATTACACGTTTAACATAAAACTCAATGCGCACAGAGAAACACTCTAAAGACACACTCTAAATTTATTGTTTCAAATGGGATACAAATCAAGATTTTTAACCAATAATTTAGGATCTGCAGTAAGTATTACACTTTTAACATAAAAATCCAATGCGCACGAGAATACACTCTAAATTTGTCTCAAAAGGGATTAGCATCAAGATTTTTAAACAATTTAGGATCTGCAGTATTACCCGTTTAACGTAAAAACTCAATGCGCACCGATAATACACTCTAAAAACACACTCTAAATATATTGTTTCAAATGTGATATGTGATTCAAATCAAGATTTTTTACTCTATTTTAGGATCTGCAGTATTACACATTTAACATAAAAACTCAATGCTCACCGAGAATACACTCTTAACACACACACTAAATTTGTTTAAAAATGGATTAGCGTAAGATTTTTAAACAATAATTTAGGATAGACAGTAAGTATTACACGTTTAGCGTAAAAACTCAATGCGCACCGAAAATTTACTATAAAAACACACACTAAATATATTATTTCAAATGTGATATGTGATTCAAATCAAGATTTTTTACACTATTTTAGGATCTGCAGTAAGTATTACACGTTTAACATAAAACTCAATGCGCACCTAGAAACACTCTAAAGAAACACTCTAAATTCGTCTCAAAAGGGATTAGCATCAAGATTTTTAAACAGTAATTTAGGATCTGCAGTAAGTATTACTCGTTTAACGTAAAAACTCAATGCGCACCGATAATACACTCTAAAAACACACTCTAAATTTATTGTTTCAAATGTGGTATGGGATTCAAATCAAGAATTTTAAACAATGGTTTAGGATCTACAGTAAGTATTACACGTTTAACGTAAAAACTCAATGCGCACCGAGAATTCACTCTTAACACACACTCTAAATTTGTCTAAAAATGGATTAGCGTAAGATTTTTAAACAATAATTTAGGATAGACAGGAAGTATTACACGTATAGCGTAAAAACTCAATGCGCACCGAAAATTTACTATAAAAACACACACTAAATATATTATTTCAAATGTGATATGTGATTCAAATCAAGATTTTTACACTATTTTAGGATCTGCAGTAAGTATTACACGTTTAACATAAAACTCAATGCGCACCGAGAAACACTCTAAAGACACACTCTAAATTTATTGTTTCAAATGTGATTCAAATCAAGATTTTTAAACAATAATTTAAGATCGACATTAAGTATTACACGTTTAACCTACAAACTTAATGCGCACCGACAATTTCACAGAATAAAAGTTATTTAATATGTCATTTAGGTATAATTAGCAGTTTATTCCCAGAAGGAAACCAACGAGTTTATACGTATGAAAGTGTGTTCCGGTATAAGAATTTCTATTCCTTCGAACGAGAAAAATAAAGAGAATTATATTTTATTATATAGTCAGTAGATTTATTTAATAACTATTTTAATGCGTCTTATGTCTCATTTCCAAAGCTTTCATATTGAAAACGTAGAAATATTAATATTTCTGAACTGCTTTCAACTACTTGAAAAAATTGTTTGGGAAATAATTATCGCTTAGCTATTTTCATCAATGTAAAAATGCAAAACAGCTTTGAATTTAGATATATTTAATGATGACATTCAACAATAATCAAAGTGGTTTTAGATAAATACTTTATTCATGTTTGCCATAGTCTTTGAAAGTTTACTATGTATTTTTAATCATTAACTGGGATTAGTATAAAATGTCTCTTAAAGACAAGTCAATGTACAATAGACTATCATCCGAATTAATTCTAATTTCTTAAAAGAATATTTTCTCACCGTTTCCATTAGGAAATCATCATCCGTAAATCCCGATAAATCTCCACTTTAGACATCTTTTATTTGCTCGGAAAAATCCCCGTTTACGCTAAATTACGCGTTGAGACCTCAAAACTGAATAACGTAATTAGTAAATAGAAAATTTTTATTTATAACAAATAAAGCGATTATAAGTGACGTCGTACGTTGAGAATTCTTTGCTGAGAAAGGATATATATGCTTTTGAAAGAAGTTTATAGAAACCACATATGCATAACAGACAAATTAATAACGTTGCAAATTATTATGCATTAAAAAAGATATACGGATAATTTTAACACTTTATTATCTGTAAGAAGTTGGAAACAGATGTTATATATTATATTCAGCTTAAAAATCCGAGATTTTTCTACGTAATTATCTTTTTCAGGTTAAAACCTATGAAAAAGATTTATTTCTAAATTAAAACTTTTATAATTTTACTTCCATGTTTTTATTAACTCGCTTTCTTGTTTGTGTGTGTGTTTGTCCAGTACAAATCTTGCAATCGATTTTTAACTAACTTCAAGACTAGCTAGACATTTGAAACTTTTAGAAAATCTCAGAACACGATGACAATGCATTATTTTAATACTTTTAGCCGTCTTTAAGCAGGATTGAATTTATTTTCAGTTCATTTAATTTTGTAGACTGGTGCAGCCATCTATCGGCCGGGACGGAAACGAAAAGTTAAACGCAAGTTATCTTCCAATTAACTTCATTTTTTTTCAAGTTGATGGGATAATTCATTAAAAAAAATTTTTTTAAATATTTATTAATACATAGAATTGTCAAGTTCATATGATTCAACAGAAAATTTAAAAACATGGTATATAAAAAGTTCTTTTTATCTTGTAATTATGTTAGTCATCAATTCTAGTAAAAAATTGGGTACCTCACTTTGATGTTTGCTCAATCGTCAGTTTCTGATGAAAAGTTACTCCATACATGTATACACTACCCTACAATAATGGACCGGACAGCAAGATGTGATAGCATAAGGGTAAGAATACACGATTTATATTCTTACGAACCCCAAGCTTCAGGACACGCCGATCCCGTTCAGTCAGTTTACGGGGACGACCAGCGTTTGCAGTTTCTGACCCAGCTACCGTAGTCTTTCACTTCTTCACGGCATCGCCAACAGTTGACCGTGGCTATGATAATTCTACAGCAATTTCGCGAATAGACTTGCCACTAATGTAACGGAAATTAGTTGTATTTTTCATATCTAGAGGGCGTTAGTCGTCCAATGTCTTATGTGAATTCAAAATGTTTTGTCTTTAAAATTTTTCAGTGTAAAAACGTTTTCCTTTTGTTATTGAACCACCGAGCTTGAGTATGGACGTACGTTTAATGGACGATCATATAATAAATGAGTTATTAATCAGGAAATGAGTAGGCAGATTTTATTTGAGTCTGGTTAAATATATTTTTGTTAAAACTAATGGGACAACCAACTATAACACCTCTTTCAAACTCCCTTTCGTTTCGACATATTGAACCACAATTCAAACAGAAATAACGACATTACGACTTAGCGTACCGTATTTAATCTTAACAGGTCATGTGCGAGCACTGGATTTGCGTAAAATTCGCCATGCAGTCGGATTTTATGCAAATCCTCTGGCGTCCGGTCCATTATTGTAGGGTAGTGCATTTCTTGAAGCATAGTTATTCCACGGTATCATTCTTTTAAAATTAGATTGCAAACTAATTTTAGCTTAGAAACATATGTGCGTGTAAATGTATCTATTTATTGTTTCAATTTCAGACCGTTTAATAAAGTGAAAACATGTAAAATCCAGAAAAAATAACAGGCATAATTAAAAAATATATATTTATGGCTTTAAAATCACACATAAGAATTCAATGCACAATTATGTTTATATATATATATATATATATATATGGTAAACTTATATTTAAAAATTTAAGGTTTTTAAATGATTATTGCATGTTATATGACTACAGAGGCTGTTCACACATTTTTTAGACGATGTATATTGTATTCACAAAATTAAATTACATAAAATTCTTGTGTTTTAAATGTTCTATTTGACATCCCTTATCCTGAACTATCTTTCGACACCGCAATTTCCAGGATAATAATGCCTTTTGAAGTGTCAGAAGTGGTATTCTATCCCATTCTTCCTGAACAGCTTTCCAGAGTCCTGTAAGGGTTTTGGGACGACGTTTGGATGATGCAGATTTTGAAAGTCCGAAAGCACAAAAATCCATAGGTGATACATCGGGAGATTTAGTAGGGATATCAGTGAAGGGTATGGCCTTGATACCACTTTTTTGTTCCATTTCTTTTAGGAAATTTACAGTGGATTTTGATGTGTGACTGCTAGCTTTGTCCTGATGGAGTCTCACAGATTGATGGCACTGTGGGTAAAGCGATGGTATTCAATTCAGAAAAATTGGCGATAAAATATGTTCCTGATAGTATCTGGAGTTAATCTTGACATTTTTTTCCACTCTCTTTATTTTTAACTTGCCATTATAAGAAAAACCAACAACAATCATGAATCCCTTAGAAAAACTTTCTTTCGATTCTTTGAACCATGTACTTAAATTTTTTTCTCCCCTTTTATGATAATAAATGGCTCTTTTTTTGTTGCAATCATTTAAATACACCCATGATTCATCTATTGTGACAATTGTTTTCCATTTTTCTTTGGATAAGTGTTTCTCATATAGAATTCTGCAGCGTGTCCTGCGTTCAGCGATATGATTTGGAAGAAGACGATGCACATTCCTTTTTTTCGCTTTCTTAAGATTTAAATCAACGTTTATCATTTTGTTTACAGTGGACACCGAGCATTTTAATGATTTTGCAACTGGCCTTTGACTAGGGGTATTTTCTTTTAACATTAAACAACATACCTTTACAATAGTCGAAGATGTCCGTTTTTTCCTTGGATACTTGTTTGGAATTTTTGTCCCACTTGAGGCTCCAATTTGAAGTTTTTTCCTTTCTTGTTGACGATATTACCTATCGACGCTTTAGATATCACAAAACCATGATTCTCACATCGTTTTTGGATAACGGAGTATACATATTTCTCTTCGGAAAGAGCATAAATGTAGCCTTCGAACCACTGCTTTGTTAAAAACGCCATTTTTAATAAAAACAAAACTTTCAAGCCGCAGACGATAATTTTGACTTTTAAAAATATAGTACAATTGCAATTATTTCTTTTGCAGCAAACGATTTTTTATTACCGCTTACCAAAATCGTCTAAAAAATGTGCGAACAGCCTCTGTATTCCATGTTATGTCGTGGGGAACACAAAGAGACTTACGAATGTCAATGCTTACTCTCCCCTATAACTTCTTCACAAACCCAGGTTCAAAAGAAACAAGTAAAGTAGCCTTGGTTGCCTGTGCTCAATATATTTCCATAGTGTGAATTAAAATGACAGACACTATCAATTACAAACGCATACATTTAATAAAAATACATTTCAATACACATCAAATAATAAAAGAATTAATCATCTCTCCTACGGGCATTCATAAAATCAAGGTAGGACCAGGCCAAAAGGAAATTAACCTTACAAGCTTAAGGAAAGAATTGCGGGGAACTCTGGACTGCAGAATTTACGTTGGATTATCAAAATTAAGACTCATAAACTTCCTGATTATACATTACACATAATATAAAAAAATTAGTAAATATCACAAACAATGTCTAAATTACGCTAGAGGAAATGCTTCTCCTTGGCGTAATAAAAAAAGAGGAAAGGTAATTATAATAAAAAAAGGAATAAGAATATCACCCGAGGAATAAGAAAATCCACGCTGAGAAAGAGCTTGGTTGAAGGACCGAAATAGCGATGTGACATCGACAACAAAACATCGATGTTCAATATTAAACCATCGATGCTAGTAAAACATCGCCCGAAAACCATCGATGTTTCAGAACATCCTTTTCTTAAAACTGGTTTAGTAACCTCTAACATTAATGTGACTTCGGTTAGTTGTGTTGGGGGGGGGGGGGGGGATTTAATTTTATTCTCTGATTGGGCTGACACAAATGAAAAAAACATGTTTGTTAGAGTCAGTGCATATCACGGAATTTCCCTCATGGATTTTACATTTACTGAGTGGGATTCAGTAAACCTCCATATATTTCAGTGATTTTACATTTACTGAGTGGGATTCAGTAAACCTCCATATATTTCAGTGATTTTACATTTACTGAGTGGGATTCAGTAAACCTCCATATATTTCAGTGATTTTACATTTACTGAGTGGGATTCAGTAAACCTCCATATATTTCAGTGATTTTACATTTACTGAGTGGGATTCAGTAAACCTCCATATATTTCAGTGATTTTACATTTACTGAGAGGGATTCAGTAAACCTCCATATATTTCAGTGATTTTACATTTACTGAGTGGGATTCAGTAAACCTCCATATATTTCAGTGATTTTACATTTACTGAGTGGGATTCAACAACCTCCATATATTTCAGTGATTTTACATTTACTGAGTGGGATTCAGTAAACCTCCATATATTTCAGTGATTTTACATTTACTGACTTACATTTACTGAGTGGGAAAATTATGCTACGTGGTGTATATATTTTTTTTATTATGGTACTTTTTCATTTAAAAAAAAAACATCGAGACAACGTAAAAAATCGAGCACAAAACATCGATATTAAAAAAACATCGGCTTTAATAAATCGATGTTTAGAACATCGATATTTTTATAAAAACATCGATGTTTTGAAAACATCGACATCGATGTCGCATCTCTAGGCCGAAATTGTAGCGCTCCTGTCGTGGGAAAAAATGGCGACTGCTGGTTCATCATTTCTGCTAACCACGGGAACCCGTCTTGTCTGTTTAAAAACCGTGAATCATCGCAGGTAAACAGGTGGATAGATAGGAGACACGATGTCTACTAACAGGAAATGTGCCTGCACGGAGGTTGTTCTGAAGAACATCATCCCTCGGTGTAACTTTGAAATTTTCAGCACGTCTAGCGTCACAGTGAGTGAAAAACCTCTCACCTACTCGCTCACCCACTCCACCGATACCTATCCACTACCCCCGAAAACCTGTCTGACCTCTCGAATTCTCCTTGCGCCGCCGTCTTTCATTGGACCAGGAGGCGGTCATTCAGGGATAAGTCCAGCCCTTCTTCCCCAACTCCGTCAAAAAAAAAAAAAAAAACATGGCGGGCAGCCTGAACGAAATGGCGGATTCGCCATTTAGTCAAACAAAAAGGGGGGTGGGAGTTAAACAAAAAGTATTAAACTATTAGAAAATTATGTGAAAAGATTATGATTAACTATTAATTAATATAGAGTTGGCTTTTAAGTTAGATGATGATAAATTACTATGATATTACTATTATTTGGCTTAGTTAGAAAAACTTATGGAGTGATGAAAAAAAATGAGAAATCGTTATTCGACAGTTAGAACAGTCATCACGACCGTTATATGACTATTGCAAGTTATGACTATTGCATTTTATACTTTTTTCTCTTTTATAACTTTGTACCCATACCAAATTTCCTTAAAATCTGCCCATTAGTTATCCAGAATTTCTGCAAAATCTGCAGAAATTACTGATTTATTACTTTTAAAGAAGATTATTACTTTTTACGTTTAAGAAATTTATTACTGTTTTTACGTTTGCATTTAAAATAATACATTGAGGGTTATAAAATTTATATCACGAGAAAGATCATAAAAATTTCTCTTAATTTTGAACACCAGTGTAGATAACATCTCTGTGAGTTCCTAAAATTGTATAATTTATACTGAGCTTATTACACTGTTTTATACTATTTTGAAACAGAATAAATGCTGTAAAATCTTGACTATAATACGCACACGTATGTAATACGCATGCTTGATTTTACTCGAAATTTTCGGACAAAATTAAAATTCGACTATAATACGCAACCACAACTTTTCAATATTTTATTTAAAATTTGCACAGATATTTATTAACAGAAATAAAATTTGTAATAAAAAAGACACGAAAACGACAAATTCGGTTGAAAAAAAAACTTCAATTTTTAATTCAAAACAAACAATACTGTCAAATTATCAGTCTTATCTCTTTCACTACAATATAGCTCATCTATTGCTGTTGGTCTATGTCATAAATATTGGGGCCGTCGTAATATATATCGCCATTATCATCCTCATTTGATGACACCTGCACATCCTCCCATAATATAGCGTTCTCACATCCATCTCACGTTTAACAAATGATAATTTTTCTTTTGCCGTATAGAACCTTCTTGAAGACGTTTAGAGGGAAATAAATAAAATAAAATAACTAAATTTTGAAATTGCAGCAACCGGGGGAACTATTACTATTTCAAGGGGCCTGTTATTAAACGAACGCGTGTGCGATACGAACTGCGAGTTCCGTCTGTTTAAAAGGAACACCTGCTTAGTAAACGGGTGGATGAATCACGGAGTGCAGATGCGCGCGCACCCGTGTTGCGACAATATCTTACAGCTGCTGTGTGTTCGTTTATTCAGTGATTAAAACCACTTTTTTTTTACACGAATATAATACGCCCCATAATTTTTGCGGACTATAATGTGAAAAAGAAAGTGCGTATTATAATAAAGATTTTACGGTAAGTGTTTAATTAACCTATTTCTTCAAAAATAAGGAACACTTCTGGAACGGTTACATTTTAAATTTTTTACACTCCACAAATGCTGAAATCAGAGCTAAACAATGCCCTACCAATGCTGGTGTAAAGCCAGTCTTTATGTATAAAGTGAAAAAAATCTATCCATGCGACTATTAGCAAACAGTAATTTAATTACCTTGCATTAATTATTAAATCTCCGTGCAGCGAGAAATAATTATATTATTTTATTGTTTGCACGTATATTCTATTCCGGACTATGAGAAATTTTCAAAAGGTCATCGTCCCTATAGTGATAATTATTATTTTTTTTATAATGATGGTAAGAGAATGTAGAGAAATTACAATTTATTTGCTGAGATGAACGTTTAGGCTGACTTAATTACTATTGAGCTTCATTTTTCATTAGTATATACATAACATTAAGAAATTATTGTTATTACGAATAATTCAGTTTCAAGTTTTAAATTCGTAACATCAAATTAGAAAATTTAAATTAATTTCTCCCTTCTTTTTCCCCTCTCTAGAGTGTCTTTATTCAATTATTTGATCAACATTAATTTAATTTAGAGAAAATTTGGTACAGTTTTAAGATAACTACCACAGTTGTGACTTGCTTTAATTACATTAAGATTTTTCACTGCTCCAATAGAAAACAAACAAGAAAAACTTTACGAATTACTTAAATTTAATCTCCCTCCAGGCATTGTGCGCTCGTTTTAGGAATGAGTATGGGGTTTTTTCTTCAGCACACATTAACGAAACTTTCTTGGAGTTTTTGTGAACTTTTCTCAACCTTTTAATTACGGAGTGGGATATAACATGTATCTCAAGAATACGGGCCCAAGAATATATATATATATATATATATATATATATATATGTTGATTGTCACGAATTTTATGAGTCTATGGTAACCTAACCAAATATGAAAGTTATCGCCAAATTGGCGATGGATTTGGTGACTTATTTTGGTCGCCAAATTTGGCGTCATTTCGCTAAATTTGGTGATAGGTGCTAAATGGTCGCCAACTTGCCGTCTAGACCATAGTGGAAGCGTCTAGAGCAGGGGTCCCCAACCTTTTTGTAACTAAGAGCACATTCTAGAATACCGGTCATACGGTGGGCACCATTTATTTTTTCAAGGGGAATTTATAGTTGGACATAGTTAATCTATATATATAAAACAGTTCCGTAACTGACTCACTGACTGACATACAACGCACAAACGAAACCGATGGACCTAAAGGGCTGAAATTTTGCATGGCGATTCTTCTTATAGTGTAGGGAGAAAGATTTTTCAAAAGAATTTTCACTAAGAAAGATTTTTCAAAAATTCTTCTTAGATTTTTTAAAATTAAATTTTTAAGCTGTGACATCATGCTTATCTATTTTTGGTGCTAAATGATATCGTTTGGCGACAGTTTTTGTTTGGCGAAAACGGTCGAAGGGATAATACGGAAGTACCGAAATTTGGCATATCTATATATATAAAACAGTTCCGTATTTGACTCATTCACTGACTGACATACAACGCGCAGAACAAACCGCTGGACCTAAAGGGCTGAAATTTTGCATGGCGATTCTTCTTCTAGTGTAGGGGTGCACTAAGAAAGATTTTTTAAAAATTCTTCTTCGTTTTTTTAAATTAAATTTTTAAGCTGTTTTTTTAACTTTTTTTACGTTTGCATTTAAAATAATAGTTTGAGGGTTATACAATTTATATCACGAGAAAGATCCTAAAAATTCCTTTAAAATGAAATTTTTTTCGAATCTTTACCTCCATTTCCTGATTTTTGGTGAATTTTTAAAGATTAATTTTTAGAATTTAATTTATTAAATGCCGATTACGTGATTTCTTTTTCTGGTACTTTCAATAAATTTATCGTCACGTGCATAACAACAAAATAAACAAAAAATATTTTTTTTCTTGCTAATGCGACAGACGATTGGACATTATCCAAAAAAATATTAAAATACAGTAAAAGAAATGTTCTACAATCTGTACTATATTAACTGTACTATATTCTTTAGTATTCTTTATATTAGATTTAATCTGAATATTTTCTTCTACATTATTTTGTCTATAAAATTATCCTTTACGATTTTCTTATAAATATGGATATATATATATGTTACAGCAATTGTATACATTGATCGTCGTATTTATCATATAATATATATATATATATATATATATATATATATTTGGCATGAATTGCATACATTGACCGTTGTATTTAATTTGAATGTACTCCGTAGCGAAGTACGGGTTTTCAGCAAGTAATACATACACATAATGTACAAAAAATCATTTAATTCCAAAAATATAATTTAACAAAAAAATTATTGTTAATATTCTTGTGTAAAATAAATGATTACTAAATAATGCATTTAAAATCTACAAAGTATAATTTTTTTTTAATAAAAAATATAAATCTCAAAGTAAATGTGATTTTTGGCATTGCATTTCAGTGGCCATTGCTTCGTGATTAGGAGTGTATGATGATTTTCCTGCTCATAAGCAATCATCAAGGTATTCATCTGTAAGTCATTATCTGTACTTTTATTTTATGACTAGCGGCCCGTCCCGACTTTGTCCGGGTTGAACAAAATATTACACCAATAAATTTCCAGTTGATAGCCAATAAATTGTAAATCTTTTTTTACCTTAATAATAACCTAAATAATACCTTAAATTAATTTTATGTTAGTTAATAATTAAAATAAATTGTTTTAAAGAAAAAAGACGTGCCAGAGAACTGCTAGGTTCGAACCGCTAGCGTCAGAACAGAAGCCCGCCGCGATAGCACCACGATAAGTATCGTTGAAATATTTGGAACAAAAAGCGGTAGAAGACAGTAGCGGAAACAATGGAGATTGTTAGGATTAAGCCCCTAACTTTATTTCTACTGATTAGATATACATAATATATAGCCTATGTCCATCTGGAATAATGTACCTTTCAAACAGTGAAAGAATTTTTCAAATAGGTACTGTGGTTCTGAAGATTACCTTCCACGTACAAAATCGCTCTCTCTTTATATATAAGCATAGATATTCACTGTCGAAAACAACGATTCACAGAAGTATGTGGAACCGAAAAACGATTTTATTTTATATGCTGCACTTTTCATGAATGGAAATTTGTTTCTGTCAACTACATTCCAGAAATTCTCATTCGATACAATGAATTTTAGGACAATGTCGTTCTGAAGATCCAAAATGTCTATCTCCAGCTCTTCTGTCCTTACTTCAACAAGCTATGAAATGTATGTATCAAGTTCGGTTACATTTACTTGGTAAGTAAAAGGATTAACAAAAAATGTGACCATTGGCTCGGTGTTATTAAACTGTTTGAAAGCGCTTTTCAAACTGGTCTTGAAGCAATTGAAGTTTAATAACAAATGTTGATAAGTCAATTTCCCAATCGCCTATCCTTTTTTTCTTATTTGGAAAATGCACAAGGGACTTCATCTTCAAATGTGATATCCACAAAGCCAGTTTATTTTTAAACGAATTTATAGACCCTATCATTGTAGCTATATTTTTGTCCTATACCTGCAGCTCTAAGTTTAAATAATTCAGTTTTTCCTTTCTGTATATCTCTTAAAATTACCAAATCCACTAGCCAACGTGCGTCTGTTAGTTTAAAAAATCTGATTTTGGGCACTGAGATAGTTTTATATTTCTTCAATTACATCTACAAATCTAGCAAGAATTTGCCTTTACTGAGCCAACATACTTCAGTATGCAGAATGAGATCAGGAGCCTTAGGATTTTCTAATAGGGCCTTAAAAAGGCGGTGTTGTAAAGGAGCTGCGCGAATTAAGTTGACTAGTGGTAAAGTTGCTAAGTTGTAGTTAAGTTGACCATAGTGGTTATCGCAGTCATCTTCTGGAGAGGCATATCTATCGACTTTGCACATGTTACAAATATTTTATAACATATGCAAAGTCGATAGATATGCTCACCTGTTGTTCTTCCTCACCTGATTTGATATCCTCACCTGTTGTTCTTCCTCACCTGATTTGATATCCTCACCTGTTGTTCTTCCTCACCTGATTTGATATCCTCACCTATTGTTCTTCCTCACCTGATTTGATATCCTCACCTGTTGTTCTTCCTCACCTGATTTGATATCCTCACCTGTTGTTCTTCCTCACCTGATTTGATATCCTCACCTGTTGTTCTTCCTCACCTGATTTGATATCCTCACCTGTTGTTCTTCCTCACCTGATTTGATATCCTCACCTGTTGTTCTTCCTCACCTGTTGTTCTTCCTCACCTGATTTGATATCCTCACCTATTGTTCTTCCTCACCTGATTTGATATCCTCACCTGATTTGATATCCTCACCTGTTGTTCTTCCTCACCTGATTTGATATCCTCACCTGTTGTTCTTCCTCACCTGATTAGATATCCTCACCTGTTGTTCTTCCTCATCTGATTTGATATCCTCACCTGTTGTTCTTCCTCACCTGATTTGATATCCTCACCTGTTGTTCTTCCTCACCTGATTTGATATCCTCACCTGTTGTTCTTCCTCACCTGATTTGATATCCTCACCTGTTGTTCTTCCTCACCTGATTTGATATCCTCACCTGTTGTTCTTCCTCACCTGATTTGATATCCTCACCTGATTTGATATCCTCACCTGTTGTTCTTCCTCACCTGATTTGATATCCTCACCTGTTGTTCTTCTCACCTGATTTGATATCCTCACCTGTTGTTCTTCCTCACCTGATTTGATATCCTCACCTATTGTTCTTCCTCACCTGATTTGATATCCTCACCTGTTGTTCTTCCTCACCTGATTAGATATCCTCACCTGTTGTTCTTCCGCAACTGATTTGATATCCTCACCTGTTGCTCTTCCTTATCTGATTTGATATCCTCACCTATTGTTCTTCCTCACCTGATTTGATATCCTCACTCGTTGTTCTTCCTCACCTGATTTGATATCCTCACCTGTTGTTCTTCCTCACATGATTTGACATCCTCACCTGTTGTTCTTCCTCACCTGATTTGATATCCTCACCTGTTGTTCTTCCTCACCTGATTTGATATCCTCACCTGTTGTTCTTCCTCACCTGATTTGATATCCTCACCTGTTGTTCTTCCTCACCTGATTTGATATCCTCACCTGTTGTTCTTCCTCACCTGATTTGATATCCTCACCTGTTGTTCTTCCTCACCTGATTTGATATCCTCACCTGTTGTTCTTCCTCACCTGTTGTTCTTCCTCACCTGATTTGATATCCTCACCTATTGTTCTTCCTCACCTGATTTGATATCCTCACCTGATTTGATATCCTCACCTGTTGTTCTTCCTCACCTGATTTGATATCCTCACCTGTTGTTCTTCCTCACCTGATTAGATATCCTCACCTGTTGTTCTTCCTCATCTGATTTGATATCCTCACCTGTTGTTCTTCCTCACCTGATTTTATATCCTCACCTGTTGTTCTTCCTCACCTGATTTGATATCCTCACCTGTTGTTCTTCCTCACCTGATTTGATATCCTCACCTGTTGTTCTTCCTCACCTGATTTGATATCCTCACCTGTTGTTCTTCCTCACCTGATTTGATATCCTCACCTGTTGTTCTTCCTCACCTGATTTGATATCCTCACCTGTTGTTCTTCCTCACCTGATTTGATATCCTCACCTGTTGTTCTTCCTCACCTGATTTGATATCCTCACCTGTTGTTCTTCCTCACCTGATTTGATATCCTCACCTATTGTTCTTCCTCACCTGATTTGATATCCTCACCTGTTGTTCTTCCTCACCTGATTAGATATCCTCACCTGTTGTTCTTCCGCAACTGATTTGATATCCTCACCTGTTGCTCTTCCTTATCTGATTTGATATCCTCACCTATTGTTCTTCCTCACCTGATTTGATATCCTCACTCGTTGTTCTTCCTCACCTGATTTGATATCCTCACCTGTTGTTCTTCCTCACATGATTTGACATCCTCACCTGTTGTTCTTCCTCACCTGATTTGATATCCTCACCTGTTGTTCTTCCTCACCTGATTTGATATCCTCACCTGTTGTTCTTCCTCACCTGATTTGATATCCTCACCTGTTGTTCTTCCTCACCTGATTTGATATCCTCACCTGTTGTTCTTCCTCACCTGATTTGATATCCTCACCTGTTGTTCTTCCTCACCTGATTTGATATCCTCACCTGTTGTTCTTCCTCACCTGTTGTTCTTCCTCACCTGATTTGATATCCTCACCTATTGTTCTTCCTCACCTGATTTGATATCCTCACCTGATTTGATATCCTCACCTGTTGTTCTTCCTCACCTGATTTGATATCCTCACCTGTTGTTCTTCCTCACCTGATTAGATA
>OU015503.1:118579539-118627039 GCA_907164885.2 Dolomedes plantarius | reverse complement strand
TTACAAATTATATGGTTAATAATCACATAAAAAATCTAAATTTTAACTCAATAAATAAAAAAAAAATTGAGTTAAAACCTCTTTAAGTTAAGAGTTCCATGAACAGGTAAATTAAACCTTTATTTTCAGTAGGTGAAAAATATACAAGCTACAACAGAGGTAGAAAAATAAGAACATCTATATATATAAAGCAGTTCTGTAATTGATTCACTGAAATACAACGGACATACCAAACCGCTGGACCTAAAGAGCTGGAATTTTGCATGGCGATTCTTCTTATTATGTAGGGGTGCACTAAGAAAGATTTTTGAAAAATTCTTCTTAGATTTTTTTAAATTAAATGTTTAAGCTGTTTTTGCAACATCCTTTTAAGTTTGCATTTAAAATTATAATGCGAGAGTTATAAAATTTATATCACGAGAAAGATCATAAAAATTCCTTTAAAATGATATCTTTTTCGAATCTTTATCTCAATTTTCTGATTTTTCGTGAATTTTTAAAGATTTATGTTTAGAATTTTATTTATTAAATTCTGATCACGTGATTTCTTTTTCTGGTACTTTAAATAAATTTATCGTCACGTGCATAACAACTAAATAGACAAAAAAAATTGTTTTCTTTCTAATGCAGCAGACTATTGGATATTATCCAAAAAAATAAATATCCCTTACGATTTTTTTATAAATATATATATGTAATAAATTAAATATTAGGCCCTCCATTCTATCAGTTAAATTCCTTTTCCTAAATCCAATCCCCAGTAACATTACTTTAGCGCTTTAAAAACCCATAGCAACAGAACTTCCCATAAAACAGCAAATGTTGCATTTCTACACGTGTATACGTCTCGATAAAAGCGTGGGTTCGCATCGCCAGCCCCCAAAATTCCGCTGACATTTCAAAACAACAGCCACATGTACCTCGCTTCTAGCGCGTAATGTTGAAAGGTGATATTTGCACTTCGCTCCGAGCATCTGAAATGAAAGGACGTATGTTACTATCGCTCCTAATAAAACGATTCGACCCGACTGCTTCAAAATTTTAATTCCTTTCAGGCTGAGTCTAGCTCCAGCCATGTAAATTTGAGCTAGTTTTCCTTTTCAGGTTGCATTTTAAGAACGAGATGTAATGATTATATTACATATATATATATATATATATTGGCATTAATTCCATGCATTGACTGTTGTAATTAATTTGAATGTACTCCGTAGCGAATTGCGGGTTTTCAGCTAGTGTATTTATAAACTTATACAAGATCCCTGAAAGAGCCAATAGTAGCTTTTAGTAAGACATCCAATACAGATCTTTGATAAGAGAACTAATCAGAGAAGGGGAAGAACTGAGATCAGAAGACGTCGTCTGCTATTACATTGCTAACAGAGAGAAGGGTATGAGACCATCGAAAGGTGTGCCTGGGGATGCTTGTTCAAAATTGTGTTGGCAATGAGCAAAATGTCGATATCTGACCTTCATGGTGCCTAATAACCGTGAACTGAATAGGAGATGCATATCTTGAACTTTGCAGCCATCCAGGGGGCATAATAGTAACGGCAATGGTATTTCATACATTTCCTAAGACAAATTATCTTTTTTTGGAGAAAAAAGGGAAAGCAATGTGCAATTGCAAACAACTTCTGCAGCAGAAATATAATAATTACAAGATAAAAAGAACTTTTTATGTACCATTTATTTAAATTTTCTCTTGAATCACATAAATTTGACAATTCTATGTATTAATAAATACTTTAAAAAATTTTTTTTAATGAATTATTCCATCAACTTGAAATAAAATGAAGTTAATTGGAAGTTAACTTGCGTTTAACTTTTCGTTCCCGTCCCATGGCTGTACCAGTCTACAACACAAAATTAACTGAAAAAACGATTCAATACTGTTTAAAGGTGGCTAAAAGTATTAAAAGAATGCATTGTCATCGTGTTCTGAGCTATTCTAAAAGTTTCAAATGTCTAGCTGCTCGGGAAGTTTGTTAAAAATAGATTGCAACATTTGTACTGGACAAACACACACACAAACAAGAAAGCAAGGTAATAATTAAACATGTAAATTTAAAAAAGGTTTTTGCAACAAACGTTTAAAATAGTTCAAGTTTTTTTTTCTATGTGAAGTGATAGTCCTATAAAAACAAATTTATGTGAGAAAGTTATTCTGCGTAGGAACAAAAATATTTATTTTTGTGTTTCGGACCCCCTTCACTATGCGCATGGAATATTTATTTCCATATATGTTGAGGCAGGCGAGAATAATATTGCTCACTCCATTCAACAACGTCGTATCTCAAAACACAAGATTTTTCAGAAGAGTGATTTTAAAGTTTAAAAGTACACTAAAATGTATTGAAAATAAATTTTACTTCTCCTCTCTAGCGTCTAAATATTGAGCTGTGAGATTTGACGATCGTACAGTGATGTACTACTCTTTCAGGGCATTCTGAAAGCAGACATAACTAAAAAACGCCGATTTTGACCATGTTTTGATTAACTCCCTATCTTGTTTGTGTGTGTGTTTGTCCAATACAAATCTTGCAATCGATTTTTAACTAACTTCAAGACTAGCTAGAAATTTGAAACTTTTAGAATAGCTCAGAACACGATGACAATGCATTATTTTAAAACTTCTAGCCATCTTTAAGCAGCATTGAATTCATTTTCAATTAATTTTGTTTTGTAGACTGGTGCAGCCATCTATCGACCGGGACGGGAACGAAAAGTTAAGCGCAAGTTAACTTCCAATCAACTTCATTTTCTTTCAAGTTGATGGGATAATTCATCAAAAAAATTTTAAAAAAGTATTTAATAATACATAGAATTGTCAAGTTTATATGATTCAACAGAAAATTTAAAAACATGGTATATAAAAAGTTATTTTTATCTTGTAATTATTCTTATTTAAAAACTCGTAACAAAAATTTCAGGTAGTCTCTTCAAACGGAACTACCGTGGGTTATTAGCATAGGATTACTTATCGTTGCTTCCGATTTTGTATGTACAGTGGAATCTCGATCGATCGTTTTCGGATCCATCGTTTCTCCGTATGTGTCGTTCATTTTATCCAGTCCTAACGTTCGTATTGCTTTGTTATGATTCCACATCTATCGTTTTCCCGCATTTATCGTTCATTTCAATCGGTCCCTTGCAAAACGATAGATCGAGATTCCACTGTATATATGTATCTATATATAATTACGTATGTATATAAATATACATATACTAGCTGAAAACCCGCGCTTCGCTACGGAGTACATTCAAATTAAATACAACGGTCAACGTATGCAATTTATGCCAAAAAATAAATATATATATTTAGAATAAATGCGATGATCAATGTATACAACTGATGTAAAATATATATATCTATATATATATATATATTTATAGAAAAATCGTAAGGGATATGCATTTTTTTGGATAATATCCAATCGTCTGCTGCATTAGAAAGAGAAAAAAATATTTTTTTTGTCTATTTAGTTGTTACACACGTGACGATAAATTTATTTGAAGTACCAGAAAATAAATCACTTGATCAGCATTTAATAAATTAAATTCTAAAAATTAATCTTTAAAAATTCACCAAAAATCAGGAAATGGAGGTAAAAATTCGAAAAGAATTTCATTTTGAAGGAATTTTTATGATCTTTCTTGTGATATAAATTTCATAACCCTCAATGTATTATTTTAAATGCAAACGTAAAAAAAGTTTCAAAAACAGCTTAAAAATTTAATTTTAAAAAATCTAAAAAGAATTTTTGAAAAATCTTTCTTAGTGCACCCCTACACTATAAGAAGAATCGCCATGCAAAATTTCAGCCCTTTAGGTCCAGCGGTTTGGTCTGTGCGTTGTATGTCAGTCAGTCAGTGAATGAATGAGTCAGTTACGGAACTGTTTTATATATATACATGTATGCTAAAATTTTGACGCATTTTGGTACTTTTCTGTTTAATTATCTACTGCCTATCGAAGCGATGCAGACCGGGTTTGGAACGCTGCAAAAATTATATTCCGCGAGGTACGGACGGACGGTTTTAGCGTTTGAAATTTTGTTTTCCGGAGGACCGTAATTTAGGAACGTACTCCTACATTTAAAAATCGAGGTTTTGCTTTATAGGGGAACGTATTAATGGCATTTCAATTCTTTTCAATGGGGAAAATTGATTAGTCATACGAATAATTCGATTTACGAGCCCTGTCACGCAACGAATTAAACTCGTAAGTCAAGGCACCGCTGTAATATAATTCGGTTTTGCTAATTTTAGGGTACAAATATCGCACTTTCGGTTCGTTATTTTTGCTATATTGATGGACAGATAAGCAAAATTAGATTTGCAAATATATAGATAAAACTGAACTGTAAATAAGCAATAAATTGAATTTCGACAATACGAATGAATACACTGTTTTCACTGAATATACTGCTCGGTAAATTTAGGAAATCTAGCTTAATATAATAAGTAACTACATTTCGGGAATTTTGCATACTGGAATTGATTGAGTAGGCGTTTTTCATCTCAGGCTTTTCACATTTTTCGTAAAAGCTCATTCGCCCGTGCGACTCGACGCAGACATTTACATAATTCTTCACAAACAAAGGAAGTAATGTAGAATTTAAAAAGTAAACAATAGAAATAAACAAAATTAAAATTCAAGCATAGACTGCTAAATCACTATAACAAAACATAACCTGCAAAGAAAACATTTTCAATAGAGGATAGCGCAGAAGCTTCATATCCCCATAATGAAAAAAAACAAATAAATAATCAAACAGATATAGATTAAAAAAATTATACTAAAATAGACAAAAAAAACAAACAGAAATCAAGCACTCTGGGCATCCACGCACCAACGGCAAGATTCTGTATAAGTGCCTTAACTGAACCATAAAACGACAGAGGTAATCGACAGGTCTCGTCATCAGGGAGCCTGACCATGTCAATTACCTGAAGGGGAACTTTCTGAATAGGATGCAGGTAAGCCCAAAAGACATGCCAAGGCCCCGAGTCCCCCAAAGAAGCAATTATTCAAGAAGAAAATGAAAAGACAAACACAACTTACTGTATGGGCTCAACGCACCTTACAAGCAAGCACACAAAAATCCTAATGCAATGTAATCGGTGCCTACACACCCCAATTCCGTAAGTGACGGTTATGGCGAAACAGCAGCCAGATCTATCCTAAAGGTTACGTCATTGTAACATTACTATAGCTCCACCCCCCATTACAACTTAACCAAATGAAAAACACAAATACTATTCTAAACATCTTTAAAAATTCCTGAGTCTAAATGCCATTTTTTAAAAACTTTTAAATTACCGAAATTTTTAGGGAAATCGTTTTTTCTCAAATTATCCTCGAAAATGCTACATGCCTCCAAAAAATCCCCAGCGTTGTTACACATGTAGAAGTAATGTAGAAGTAATTTGGGAGAAAAGTTTTAGTGCACTTCTATTCTTTGTCGAGTCTACAAATTTTAAAACCAGTTTTTGTAATTTAATTCAATTTTTTTTAAATTATTCGTTATGTAACTAAAACTTAATTGTTGTTTCTAGTGACCCCCTGGTCGGAAATATTTCAGATCAGGGCTGTGGGTTGCGGCTACAGTTTATAATAACACCACAAGGGTCAGAGTTCGATTGAGCGGGATGCTACCTCAGATTTGACCGAACAACCCCCCCCCCCCCCCCCATGGGCGACATCTGACGGATCGTACCTTCTCCAACCCTCTCTGACCTCATAGAGGGACTTTCCGGTCTACAGATTCAACGTGGTCATATCCGGGATAGAAGCGAAGGTATTTAAGGCGACAATGGACCTTCAGATTGATAAAAATATTGTTACATGTTTGGGAGCCAATTTGGCGTTTTATCGCCAAAGTGCGATGTTTCGGGAGTTGTGGAATTTAAACCAAGGAGTAAGTGATAAATCTGGATATTAGGTTGATTGTTGGAAAATCGTTTGGTTGTGTAGTGGGGCAACGCGGGTTTTTGTTGTACGAGATTAATAGGGTTTTAGAACAGTAATTGAGTTTAAGCGTAGTTCTTGAAGAGCTAGGTGAGCGTTTTCTTGGGAAGTTCAAGTTCTCTCGGTGTAGAGAGAGGTATTTTCTTGGAATAGGGTTCTACGGATCTTTGGTGAAAAAGGTCGTATAAGTTTACTATTAAGTGCTATAATAATTGTATTATTGTATGTGTTCTAAAACTTGAGATTCCTGCTGTAAGAGTGGAATGTGTAGGTGCTGAGGATTGTTAATTTCAGCGAAGATTTGCAGTAATATTGTCCTCTACTGCTGTTACTTGTGTAAAAGAAGATTCTATGATATCTATGTTCTGCTGTTTATACAAATTTCCTCTGTTTCTCAATTTGTGGTAACTGGCATGATTTATTTCTGTTGTATTTGAAATTCACTTGTAGATTTTAATTTTCCCCGTACCACGAAGTTGGTACAATATGTCCCCAAAACAAAATTTTTTTTCTTTCAGAAAATGATTCTCAAACCCATCAACTTTAAATTAAAAAAAAGTATGTTGATTCGATCATTATTAACCGAGTTATAAGTATTTTTTTCAAACGTAAACAATGCAAATGTTAGTCAAATTAAGAATTTAAATGCCATTTTTTTCAAAACAAGCTTTGGAACAGATGTATTACACGCACCTCCCTTGGCGACAATTTGGCGACAAAAATTTTTTGATGCCAAATACTCGTCAAAAAAATTTTGTCGCCAACTTGTCGCCAAAACAGGCCTACGCGGACATTTTACACTTAAAATAACAAATATACACAAAATATCAATAACAACTCAAATATAAAAATAAATTCAAAACAAACTTACCAATGGCAATAATAAACTTTCAAAAACATGTCACAAAACCACAAGAGCTACTTTAAAACATAAACGAATATATCTAAAAACGGCTGTATTAAAATTCAAAACCTAAACAGAAATGCTCAACCGCTACTTTAAAACACGCAAAAATATCTAAAAACAGCTGTATTAAACTTCAAAACCTCGGCAGAAATACTCAACCACTTATTTAAAACATACGCAAATATATCTAAAAACGACTATATTAAAATTCAAAACCTAAACAGAAATGCTCAACCGCTACTTTAAAACATACGCAAATATATCAAAAAACGAAGACATTAAACTTCCAAAAACATTACACATATCCGCAACATCTATTTAAAACATACGCAGATATATCAAAAAACGAAGACATTAAACTTCCAAAAACATTACAGAAATCCTAAACCGCTACTATGAAACGCCAACAAAAATATCGAACACCGGTATATTCAACTTCCAAAAACACTACACAATACCACAACACCTATTCAGGGTTGCAACGAAAAACAAACATCACGCCAAATCGCATGGCTGCCCGACCAAACAAAAAATTCGCTAAAAATAAAAAAAATCGCCAAACATATAAAAAATCGCCAAATTGAAAAAGGTGCGTGAAACACATCTGTACCCAAGCTTTCATGTCGTTTCGGTAATTTCAAAATGTTCCAAGCGTCATAATTTTTCTTGAATTTTCATAAAATTTCATAAAATGATTATTTATATATGTTAGAATAAAACTTAGTAATCAATTCATTATACTATTTTAAAAAAACTTGAAATTTTTAAAATAAAAAAAAAAATTGATAAAATTCTGAGAAAATGACCTATTTTTATAGATTTCTTTTCCAGTTTTTATAAATATGACTGTAAATCAAATATTGCTACTAACTTTTGTTATAACTATATAAAGCTAGCTTAAAAAGCTACCTTAGAGAGAAAATTAGATATGAGACAAAAATCAATGCGCATGGAACATTTTTAAATAGAGTAATTAATAAACTGATTTTAATTAATATCTGAATTAATTACATTTTTATTTTTTTATTTAGAATTTCCATCTCTAAACAACACTGTATAAGTATACAAAATTTCATTGCAATTGGTTAATAAATAAAAAAAAAGTTTTTCATGGTCTATTGTTGCCTTAATGGCGCTTGTAAGGATTCGGTACGAGCATGCTCAGCATCGAAAGCCGACGCTCTACCACTATAGTGCCGTTTACAGTGCCGTTTACATGTGCCAAAAACCCGGGTAAAAGCAGGGTCGTTTCTTACTTTTTCCCTACGATAGGGAAAAATGCAGGGTTGATTTTCGACCCTGCTTCGACCCAGGATAAAACCCTCTAATTACCCATGATGCATTTCGAAGCTGGGAGTAAATAACATAATGGGATTGAACTTGTGTGAATCCATGAAAATGCAGCTAAATTATCGATGGAAGGATCTGGAACCCCTTAACGATCGCATAATTTTCAAGAAAACAGTAGAAAAGTGCCTATTTTTTTCCGGAGGATTTCATTTATTTCTTGATCTGACCATCTAGTTTAAAAAAAAAAAAACATCTCCAATTGCATTATAAATAGAATGGTACTGCCATCTAGTATGTAAATAAGAAATAAAATTTCATTTCAATAAAATTTCAGTAACATTTTCATTTAAAGTGTTATGGTAAAATTAATAAATTTAATAAGTATTATCTATAATTAAAAGTAACATTAAAATTTATTTATAAATTAATTATTTTAGAATTCACAGATAAAAATTTATTTATATCTATTTATGATTTTTTTTATTTATACAAGACTAAAAATTACTGAAACAAAATTGAAATCAAAATTACATTTTGATTTTATAAAAGGATTTATTAAAACAATAAGTAATAAGGACCATGTACTTCGTAACGAGATAAATGCGGAGTTCGAAGTTGGAAAGCTAAAAATAGCAATACAGTGAATTTGGAAAAGTATGACACTGGCTGGGATCGAACCCATAACGTAATTTACAAGGAATGATGGTGTATGAGGATCATTTCCGCCGAATCATGTGACGGCCTTTGCTTCCGGTAAAACGGGTAAAAGCAGGGTGAAAATGTGGTCCCATGTAAACGGACTTCGAAGGTTTTCCCTATTAGCGGGGAATTCCCGGTTATTATTGTTGTCCATGTAAACGCAGCTTATGCTACATCTGGGCCCAACTTAATTATCTACAAGAAATGCTATAGGCAATACTTATCTGGTGTATCAAATGCATAGGATGTAACTTTACTAGTGGCAGCTAGGTATGTGCAAATTATACAGAAGAGATACAGGAGTGAAACATTTATAGGCCTTCAATGTAGTAACAAATATTGTTTAGCTCTCATTTCTAACGTCCTGGAAGCCGCAGTATGCTGTTGGCCGCACCTGATCTATCGATTCTTCGAATGGAGAGGTCCACTGCCTGCAGAATCTCTTGTGCAATCCACGGAACTGTTCCTTCATCTTCGTGATGAAATCAAAGTCACGGGGACAGTGGACTTTCAAAATTGTGAAATTTGTCCAAAAATTCGATATTTTTTATTTATTTAATTGCGAAACTATGGACGAGTAGGAATGTGTTGCAAAAATAATTTTTAATTTCTGCGATTACTTTCCTATTTATAGGCATTTGTATTTAATTTAGATATTATGTGGTTACTAATAGCAATAACTTTAAATGTGTTTTTCTCAAAATAAAAATATTCATGTCCTACGAATATTCAAACTGCTACGGGCGCATTTCTAATTATCGTATTGCTTTGAAATGTAAGTTTTATATACTTAACTGTATATCAAATAAATCTTATTGAAAATAATTATGCTTCGTAGCTCAGAATTTCTGAATTTTGTACTTGAAAAGATGATATTATTGGTATTTTGCGTAATAAAAAGGGTGTGTTCACTATTATTATTATTTTCTCTTTATATTTTTAAATAAATGCTTAAAATAAGCAGTAAGTTTCATTGTTAGTTCTATAAGGTATCCGGTAAATAAAAATCACCGTATTATATGCTAAAGAAATGCGCATGGAACATTCTTAATGAGGCCAATTTTTGATATAATTAGTAATTCATAATTAATATATTATTAATATTTCATCATTAATTTTTAACCACTTTTATATATCTATGGTACTAATCATATATTCAAATTTCAAGCAAATCCATTGAAAACGTTAGGTTTGAAGGTCCACTGTTAAATCCGGGGAATATGAGGGAGGGTAGAGCCCCAGAAACACATCGTTCACACTGTGCGCAAAAGCATTTTCCTTCTATCAGTGCGATGCAACAAATTATTTCATACCATAGACTGGTAACAAAAACATGGTTGTGTTCATCCTGTCACTGTACAGGCGTAGGGATGCGACATCGATGTATTGAAGCCGATGTTTTTTTAACATCGATGCTTTGTGCTCTATGTTTTACGTTGTCTCGATGTTTTTTTTTAATGCAAAAGTACCGTAATAAAAAAAAAATTAATACGCAGCATAATTTCACACTCAGTAAATGTAAGTCTGAATTCTGAAAAGGACGAATACAAAAGAGGGAATGATTCGTTAGCAAACAGACAAATGGCAATTAACAACCAATGAACCAATCAGAGCGCTTAGAATGTTCCTGACAATCCAGAACCTTCGATGGGATTTTATTTTAAAATAGTATATACACGAGTGCATCCATTTAAGTTTTTGTTTCGTTCTGGTTTTATATAAGTTGACGTTAATATTATTAGTAATATGCCTCCCAAAAGCACCGTTTGGAAATTTTTTTACAAAACCTCTGACAAATTGGCGAAATGCAATATTTGCCATAAGTCCCTCAAAACTTCTGGCAATACCACGAATTTATCTGGACATTCGAAGGCAAAACATGGCGGTATTTACAACGAGAATTTTGAGTCATCAATGTAGCCCAAAGCAATCAAGTTTTTGTCATTTATGTCTGCCCAATCAGAGAGTAAAATTAAATAACCCCTCCCCCCCACGACTAACGGAAATAACATTAATGTTAGAGATTACTAAACCAGTTTTAAAAAATGGATGTTCTAAAACATCGATGTTTAAAAACATCGATGGTTTTGGGGCGATGTTTTATTAGCATCGATGTTTTAATATTGAATATCGATGTTTCAAAACATCGATGTTTTGTTATCGATGTCGCATCACTATACAGGCGTGTGAGATTTGTGGGCAGAGCGCATTCGCTCTGAGGTAAGGCAGATATGTGACGTACGCGTGGTATAAGCTGATTTCATAGGTTCTACTGCACGGGGACCCTACAACCGTGTTGCCACTGTTAAAGTTCTATCCCTCGTATGATTATTACATTGCCAGGAACATCTCTATCTGCAGTGTTGTATATGCACACCCATCTCTGTTCAGTATAAATCGTTACTTAAAGTATGGCCTCGATGTAGCCTAGTGGTAGAGAGTAGGATTTCGTACCTGAGGTTACCCGAATCGAATCCCGACAAGCGCCATTAGATACATTCTTATCTAGGCCCGATACGGGATCGTTCAATACGTAAACCGGAAAATCCCTCTATGAGGTCAGACAGGGTGGGAGAGGGTACGATAGCCCCCTCCAGATGTCGTCTCTAGGGGTGATCGGTGAAAATGGAGGGAGCACCTGACTAAACGTGACTCCGTCCCTTGTGGTGCCATTATGATCTGGAACCCCCCTCAGTCCGCTAGCCTATACGGACCTGGTCTGGAAATTTCAGGGGGCATTAGAAACTACAAAAACAACAACTTAAAGTTCCCTCCCTCGTATTTTAATTAAAAATATCCCTTAAGATTTTTTATATATACAGTAACCACCGCTTATAGTGATCACTGGTTATAAGAATCAACCGTTTATAAGAATCAATATCGCGAAAACAAAAACAAATGAATTATTTCCATGCTAAAATTTTCGCTTTAAAGAATCAATCCACCGGTTTTAAGAATCAGTTTACACTCTTCGCTTTCCTTTCATTTTTTCCAAAAAAGCTACTTAAACCCTCAAAAGGCACGAAGTTCTTTCTTTTTTTTAAAAGAAAGATTGATCAGATGGGATGGAATATAGTCGTAAAATTCACCCCTTTCTTTATTAGACATTACATAATAGTTTCCCCTTAAACGCTTTACCACAACACTGTCCTATTAGCTTGACCCGGGGGCAACTTTACCCGTCCGAGTAAATCTTCGTCTGAGACTATAAGTATTGAAAGAGCTATAAACAGCCTTCTGAAAACTTCATTACGTCAAACTACAGTAGAAAACTTTTTCTTGCTCCCTTCCTGTAGTTGAAATGTTAAAGCTGTTAAGCAGGTATGTTGTAACTTGTAACTAATTTTGTATTTTTTTCTTCTCTTACTATAATTATGTGTATCTACTTATAAGTCTAAAAATTAAGTTTCATTTTTAAAACTATAAAAAATAATTTTAATAAAAGATAGTTAATGTAAATTAAAGAGTATTTTATGGTAAATTATCTAATATATGTATATATAGGTGTGTGTGTTCCTGTCCAAAAACCTAAATTTCGGTTATAAGAATCAACCGCTTATAAGAATCAAAAGCAGTAATAACAATAATAACAAACAGTAATAACAAACAGTAATTCTTATAAGCGGAAATCACTGTATATATATTTTTTCTACATCAATTCTATATATTGATCGTCGTATTTCTTGTAAATATTTATATTTTTTTGGGGTTTTTTTTTGGCAATAATTGCATACATATTGTATTTAATTTGAATGTACTCAGTAGCAAAGTACGTGTTTTCAGCTAGTAAATTAATTAAACATTAATGTGCAAAAACCCTGAAGATTTTCATACATAGTATGAAAATATTCAGTATCACCTTACTATCAGTTGGAGAATGAATATGTCTGGAATCCTTTATTGATCGTTTTCCTTTTTTCGGGAATTGTACGACCCTTTTGGGACAAACGTCTTAGACTTTTTTCCTCCCTAAGGTTATTACTTTAATAGCCATGTAAGAATATAGATGATTCGGCAAAAATGAGAGTATCAAATGATGCTATTACCTGAATATGTCGGGTAATTTGATTTATATTTTATATTTCCGAAATTCTTTCAGGTGCGATGTTTTTTTCACTGAAATTGCTCCACAGAGATTGTTTGGGGTTATTTGAATTTGGGCTTCTGGTGAATGCTTTTAAATGGATTATGATCTAAAACGCACGGAAGGAACATGAGAAATTGGCTCTTAAGTAAACGTTTTTCCAAAAGGACAAAAACTTAAGTAAAATTCGTAAAAAAAATGATGGTTACTGCCAGTATGATATTTCAGAAAGAAACAAGTGAATTTGGTGAATGATGTCATAACGATTACTTTTTCTAGCTGCCAAACTGTTGCAAGGTAATCGTTTTGTAATCTCGGTAATTGTAACCGCCTGAATAACGAAAACAAAAATTTCCAGATATTTATTCATTTTTTTACCTAATGTAAAGTTTTTGTTTATAATATTTATCAAAGTTATAAGCTATCAAATAACTGTTATTTGATATTATTTGGTTGTTTATCAAAGTTATTATTGATCTTTTGATATTTTGATGAATTAAAAATTATTTATTTATTGAAAATGGCAATTTTTATTTATATGGGAAATAATTTATTTATAATTAAAAAAATTATGTAGTGTCTTCTAACGAAACTACCACGGTTTATTAACGTAGAATTACTTATCGTTCCGTACATCTTTTGTATGTGTTATATATATATATATATATATATATATATATATATATATATATATATATATATATATATATGTATGTATATATATATATGTATGTATATGTAAATATATATATATATGTATATATATATATATATATGTATATGTATGTATATGAATATAATATATATATATATATATATATATATATATATATATATATATATATATATATATATATACATATATATATATTCATGTGTGTGTGTGTGTATGTATGTCAAAATTTTGACGCATTTCGGTACTTTTCTGTTTAACTATTTACTGCTTGCCCAAGAGATACAGACTGGGTTTGGCTCGCTGGCAAAATTATAACTTGCAACAATGGACAGTTTTAGCGTCTGAAATTTTGCTTTCCGTAGGACTGTTATGGAGGAACGTAATCCTACGTTAAAATAACTTTTACCTAATGTATATGCAAGTACAGATTAAAAATTGCTTAACTTACAATTACGAACATAGTTAATATCTATTATAATAAATGTGCTTAAAATATCTATGAATGTCTATTGAATTTTGAGCATAACTCTTTGATATGCAATATATTTTTAAGGCGGCAATGGACCTTCAAATTGACAAAAATATGTCCTCAAAACAATTTTTTTTTCTTTCAGAAAATGATTCTGCAACTCATTAGCTTTAAATTAAAAAAAAGTATGTTGATACGATCATTATTAACCGAGTTATAAGTATTTTTTTCAAACGTAAACAATGGAAATGTTAGTCAAATTAAAACTATAAATGTCATTTTCTGAAAACAAGTTTTCATGTCGTTTCGGTAAGTTCAAACTGTTCCTTGCGTCATAATTTTTCTTTAATTTTCATAAAATTTCATAAAATGATTATTTACATATGTTAGAATAAAACTTAGTAATCAATTCATTATACTATTTTAAAGCAACTTAAATTTTTACAATAAAAAAAAATTATTTTGATAAAATTTTGCATAAAATTACCTATTTTTATCGATTTCTTTTCTAGTTTTTATAAATATGACTGTAAATCAAATATTGCTAGCAACTTTTATTATAACTAATTAAAGATAGCTTAAGAGAGAAAATTAGATATCTGAACAAAATTTAATGCGCATGGAGCATTTTTAAAGCAGAGTAAAGCATTTTTAAAGCATTTTTAAAGAGTTATTAGCAAACTGATTTTAATTAATATCTTAATTAATTACATTCTGATTTTTTTAATGTAGAATTTCCATCTCTAAACAACACTGTATAAGTATACTAAACTTCATAGCAATTGGTTAATAAATAAATGAAAAGTTTTACATGGTTCATTGTCTCCTTAAACGGGAAAAATAATAAAAAAATTATGAAAAAAGCTAACGTTTAAAAACAATACTAACAGACCTGAAGCTGTGCACAATTGTTTGAGTACTAGCTCTTCGCGTGCCTTTTCCAGAAATGTTTTATGGGCGAAGTGGGAAAAAAAACGATTTTCTGACAGTTATGGGTCTCTCCAGGGTTGTATCAGAGAGCAGATACATTACTCAAAAAGTTTTAATCTCCAGTCACTCTCTCGCGTAGTTTTGCAATAAATTTTTATTATTTTATTTTTAATTGCAATAAAAAATAATTAAATTTAATGGATAATATACACTAATACTAGCTGAATACCCGTGCTTTGTTACGGAATGCATTCAAATTAAATACGACAGTCAATGTCTGCAATTAATTTGTATGGATATTTAATCCATAAACCATACTAATTTGAAATAAAATCTTTAAAAAATTCCATCTCAATGAGTTTAGTGGTTAAATTTTATCTTTTACTGTATTTTAATATTTTTTTTTTGTCGGTTTATTTCGTTGTTATGCACGTAACGCAAAATTAGTTTAAATTATCACAAAAAGAAAAAAGAACCACGTGATCAGCATTTAATAAATTAAATTCTAATAATTAATCTTTAAAAATTCACCAAAAATCGGAAAATGGAGGTAAAGATGAAAAAAGATGTCATTTTAAAGGAATTTTTAGGATCTTTCCCGTGATATAAATTTTATAACACTCAAATTATTATTTTATATACAAACTTGAAAAAATGTTACAAAAACAGCTTACAAATTTACTTTAAAACATTTATGAATTTTTCAAAATATTTCTTAGAGCACCCCTACACTATAAGAAGAATCTCCATGTAAAATTTCAGCCTTTTAGGTCTAGCGGTTTGGACTGTGCGTTAATCTGTCAGTCAGTCAGTCACGGAACTGTTATATACATATAGATTAATACACTAAATCAAATTAAATGTGATTATATATTATTATTTATAACTTTATTATTTTATAATAATAATAATAATATTTAATGATTTATTTAATTAAAAATTATATATTAAAATTATTATTTTACTTTTTGAATGTATAGTTTTCTATTCCCTTATTTTTCATTTTGAGTATTACAACATAAACAGGAAATTGCAAATAACAAAGATGTTTTAAAACATCCGTTCCTAACTGTAACAAATGGCGCAATTTAAAAAAAAATTAACTTTTTTTTTCTTTTTTCTTTACTGCAGCATGATCAAACTTGTTTAGCAATCGGCGCACAAAAGATTAGCGTGACCAAAGTACTTGCGTTTTTGTTTTCAATAACTCAAGGTCGCTTATATTTAGAAATTTGACACCTGGGAATTTGCAGAGCGTTTTCAAATACTGCTCTGACCAAATCCGGTGTCTACATACAAGTTCAGCTGCTTTTATATCTATCTTTTCACGGATATTGTTTTAAAAGGGGATGGTGGACTTTCAAATTACCAAAAATCGAGCAAAAATTGGAATTTTTTTGGGGGTGTATAAATATTTTAAAAACATGTAAATATTGGAATGAAATGCATTTAAAATGTGTAGTGAAAAGAAAAATTAAAAATTGGTGGCTTTAGAGTAGTAAGTATTAAAGGTAGATAAAAAATTATCTTTTAAATGACTTTTTCTCAAAATGAGAAATTTCCAGATTTGCAAGTCTTCAAAATGCTCCTCGCGTCATAATTTTTGACGAAATTTTATGAAATTTATAATAAAGATTCCTGTAATACATCAAAATAAAGTTATGGATCCATTTTAGGATTCGAGGTCATTTAGGTTATAAAAGTTTAACTTTAGTGTAGAAAAGTACAAAAATTTCGCGAAAATTCAGAGTACAAGCATAAAAATATTTTCTAAAAATTAACTATTCGACGAAAGTACAAAAAAATACATAACTTTGTTCAGAAACTATTTATAAGCAATATAAATGCAAAATTAAGGGGAAAAGTTTAAAATTGAGTCGCAAGGAGCATTTAAAGAAGGGTAATTTAATTTAAATTTTTTAATTATAAAATATTTTTTTTAAATATTTATAAAATTTTATAAGGTGTTTAATATTGTTATACTTTAATGAATATATATACAAAATTTCATATCTCTGTGGTAAAAATTTCAAAAATCGTTTTGAAAGGTCCACCATCCCCTTAACTAATTATAATTCGTCGTATAGGAAACATAAGAACTATATTCAAACTAAGGTTTACATAGAAGTAGTATGGGAACAAATAACTAGTATGTGGCAGTTGTAAAACAAATAAGCATTTGATATCAACTGTTATCAGCTGTTAGTTATCGTAGAAATCTCAATAATTTTTGCATTTAATATTATTTATTAATTTTAGACTGAACCCATTACAAGTTAATCATTTATAATAATCTTTTGTTTTTAATTTTTTCATGTTACCCTTGAATATTTCGTTATGATATAAATATAACATAATGTTAGTTGAATTTCGTTATGGTGTATAGATAATTAGATAAATTATATAGGTGTGATGTAAGATCAAAATCTGCGGTTTCCATTTTTTTTTCAAAACAGAGTTAGAGATAGTTTTTAATAGTACAGTTAAACCACGATTATCCGAACTAGGACCATAGGTAATCCGAATAATCCGGGTAATATGGGTAATAAGCAAAACAAGATCCTTAACTAAGCAGACTTACCGTTTATTACGATAAAAACTATGTATTGTAACAAAATTACGTAGCATTGTTTACAACACATTAAAAAAAACAAATATTATTTTTTACATCATTCTTTCACAAAGAATTGGTAAGTCTAGTAAAGCTTTCTTAAACTCAACAAAAAGCATTTTATTACGGTAATTTATTGTACATTCTATGCAGGAGCTATACATTAAATCTAACTAAAAAGTGAATATTTGGCGTACTTGTAGTTACGATTTTGCTATCATAGTAAAAATTATTATCTAATGTGAACATTAAATAGAAATGTCTTCAAATATGATCCGGATTATCCGGAGATCCGGATCAACGAGGGCCGGATAAATGAGGTTTTACTGTATTTCAATCAATTGAAACTTTTGTAAAATGGACCATTGGTAAAAGAATGATAATTTTTTTCCTAAAGGTAATTTCAAATGTATATCTTCAGAAATACGTAAAATACAGTTTTTCGCCCTTTACCGTAAACAAGGTCTGATGGATTTTGCTAGTTTTGATCCTACACTACTAATATGTTAGCTTATTTAAGACTAGCTGAAAACCCGTACTTCGCTACGGAGTACATTCAAATTAAATACAATGGTCAATGTCAAAAAATAAATATAAATATTTTTAATAAATACGACGATCAATGTATACAATTGATGTCAAAATATATATATATATATATATATATATATATATATATATATATATAAATCATAAGGGATATTTTTAATGACAAAATAATGTCGAAGAAAATATTCAAATTAAATCTAATAGGACATACTAAAGAATATAGTACAGTTAATATAGTACAGTTTGAGGAACATATCTTTTGCTGTATTTTATTATTTTTTTGGATAATGTCCAATCGTCTGCCGCATTAGCAAGGGAAAAATTTTTTTTTGTCTATTTCATTGTTATGGACGTGACGATAAATTAATTTAAAGTACCAGAAAAAGAAATCACGTGATCAGCATTTAATAAATTAAATTGTAAAAATTAATCTTTAAAAATTCACCAAAAATCAGAAAATGGAGGTAATTCAAAAAAAATTTCATTTTAAAGGCATTTTTATGATCTTTTTTGTGATATAAATTGTATAACCCTCAGATTATTATTTTAATTGCAAACTTTAAAAAAGTTACTAAAACAGCTTTAAAATTTAATTTTTTAAAAATGTAAGAAGAATTTTTGAAAAATCTTTCTTAGTGCACCCCTACACCATAAGAAGAATCGCCATGCAAAATTTCAGCCCTTTAGGTTCAGCGGTTTGGTCTGTGCGTTGTATGTCAGTCAGTGAGTCAGTTACGGAACTCTTTTCTATATATAGATAATAAAATAGCGTAAGCTATTGTAGACAATAAAATAATGTAAGTAACTGTAGAAAATATAATTATGTAAGCTAACATATTAGTAAATAAGCTAACATGTTAGTAGCGCACTAATTATAATTTCTTTATTTAAACAATCCCATGAATTTCATATGTTTAAAGTCCTCAATACACATTTCTATTATCATATTCATTTTTCATTGATATTTTACAGTATATATACAATTTTTAAAAAAAAATATGAGTAACAAATATGAATGCATTACAAATGCAATTTTTTAAAACTTTACAAGTAAATGGAAGACTTTTGGTATTCGGAAGTGAAAAAACGTTTTCTAAGAGAATTAAAATTTGATAAATGCATTTTTCAAAGCATATACTGGGTTTGATACAATGGGTAGAGAAAGTGTTTTGCTTAGATAAATGTGAGTACGGAATGTTATAAATTAATTAAATAACGTTTCTCAAAATATTAAAATTTTAAAGAAGTTTTTCTTTGGATATATTGATACCATTCTTTGATTATGATTACGTGTAACATTAGATTCCAGTGAATTGATAAATAACGTAGATTTGAAAGACCCCCTTCTTTCCTTACGGTCTTAGCAAACTAACGTATCTTATGAAGCTGTAAGAGAATTGGAATATTTTGTCGATGCATGAAAGTTTAAATAAGCTACTTAGTAAAATAATTATGTAATCTATTGTAGGCAATATAATAATGTAATCTATGTAGACAGTATAATTATGTGAGCTACTGTAGACAACATAATTATGTGAGCTTCTGTGGAAAATATAATTATGTGAGTTACTGTGTACAATATGTTTATGTAAGATATTGTAGACAATATAATTATACAGAGGCTGTTCGCACATTTTTTAGACGATTTTGGTAACCGATAATAAAAATTTGTTTGCTGCAAAAGAAATAATTGCAATTGTACTATGTTTTTAATAGTCAAAATTATCGTCTGCGGCTTGAAAGTTTTGTTTTTTTTCAAAATGGCGCTTTTAAGAAAGCAGTGGTTCGAAGGCTACATTTATGCTCTTTCCGAAGAGAAATATGCATACTCCGTTATTCAAAAACGATGTGAGAGTCATGGTTTTGTGATATCTAAAACGTCGATAGATAATATCGTCAACAAGAAAGGAAAAAAACGTCAAATTGGAGCCTCAAGTGGGACAAAAATTCCAAACAAGTACCCAAGGAAAAAACGGACATCTTCGACTATTGCAAAGGTACGTTGTTTACTGCTAAAATAAAATCCCCCTAGTCAAAGGACAGTTGCAAAATCCTTAAAATGCTCGGTGTCCACTGTAAACAAAATGATAAACGTTGATTTAAATCTTAAGAAAGCGAAAAAACGCAATGTGCATCGTTTTCTTCCAAATCATATCGCTGAACGCAGGACACGCTGCAGAATTCTATATGAGAAACACTTATCCAAAGAAAAATGGAAAACAATTGTCACAATGGATGAATCATGGGTGTATTTAAATTATTGCAACGAAAAAAGAGCCATTTATTATCATAAAAGGGGAGAAAAAAATTTAAGTACATGGTTCAAAGAATCGAAAGAAAGTTTCTAAGGGATTCATGATTGTTGCTGATTTTTCTTATAATGGCAAGTTAAAAATAAAGAGAGTGGAAAAAAATGTCAAGATTAACTCCAAATACTATCAGGAACATATTTTATCGGCAATTTTTCTGAATGAAATACCATCGCTTTACCACAGTGCCATCAATCTGTGAAACTCCATCAGGACAAAGCTAGCAGTCACACATCAAAATCCACTGTGAATTTCCTAAAAGAAATGGAACAAAAATTTTTTATCAAGGTCATACCCTTCACTGATATCCCTAGTAAATTTCACGATGTATCCCCTATGGATTTTTGTGCTTTCGGACTTTTAAAATCTGCATTATCCAAACGTCGTCCCAAAACTCTTACAGGACTCTGGAAAGCTGTTCAGGAGGAATGGGATAGAATACCTCTTCTGACACTTCAAAAGACATTATTATTTTAGAAATTGCGGTGTCGAAAGATAGTTCAGAATACGGGATGTCAAATAGAACATTTAAAACACAAGAATTTTATGTAATTTAGTTTTGTGAATACAATATACATCGTCTAAAAAATGTATGAACAGCCTCTGTATAAGCTATTTTAGACAGTATAATTATGCAAGCTACGGTAGACACTATAATTATATAAGCTACTGTAGGCAGTATAATTTTGTAATATACTGTAGACGAAAAAATTATGTGGGATACTGCGGAAAATATAATTATGTAACCTATTGTAGACAATAAAATTACGTAAGGTAGTGTAGACAATATAATTATGTAAGGTATTGTAGACAATATAATAATGTAAGCTATGCAGACAGTATAATTATGTGAGGTACTGTACACAATATAATTATATGACCTACGGTTTACAATATAATTATGTAAGTTATTTTAGACAATATAATTATATAACCTACACCTACTGTAGACACTATAATTATGCAAGCTACTGTAGACACCATAATTATGTACTCTACTGCAGACAGTATAATTTTGTAATATACTGTAGACGATATAATTATTTGAGATAATGCGGAAAATTTAATATTGTAACCTATTGTAGGCAATATAATTATCTAAGCTACTGTAGACAGTATAATTGTCTAAGCTACTGTGGAAAATATAATTATGTTAGGTATTGTAGACAGTATAATTTTGTAAGCTACTGTAGGCAATATAATTATGTAAGGTATTGTAGACAGTAAAATTATATCAGCTACTGTAGAAAATACAATTATGAAAGCTACTGTGGAACATATAATTATGTCAGGTACTATAACAATATAATTATGTAAGGTACTGTAGAGAATATGATTATGTAAGCTACTGTAGAAAATATAATAATGTAAGTTACTGTAGAAAGTATAACTATATGAGCTACTGTATACAATTTAATTATGTGAGCTACTGTGCACAATATAATTATGTAAGCTACTGTAGATAGTATAATTTTGCAAGCTACTGTAGACAATATAATTATGTAAGATATTGTAGGCAATAAAATTATGTAAGCAACTGTAGACAATAAAATTATGTACGCTACTGTAGAATATATAATTATGTAAGCTACTGGAGAAAATATAATTATATAAGCTTTTGTAGATAGTAAAATTATGCAAGCTACTGTAGAAAATAAAATTATGCACGCTACTGTAGAATATATAATTATATGAGCTACTGGAGAATATATAATTATGTAAGCTACTGTAGCCAATATAATTATGTTAGCCATTGTGGAAAATATAATTATATAAGCTACTGTGTATACAATATAATTATGTGATCTACTGGGGAAAATGTAATTTTGTAAGCTCATGACATATAAACATTTCTTATATCTAGTAATATTCGTATTTAAGAAACAAAGGTTTAAAATTTACAATTATTATTTTTGAGCATTTAACTTGCATTCGATTTTTTATTTTAAAAAATTTGTGAGTAACGTACTGAATTCCCCTAGAGAAAATTCTTATTAAAAGCAATTCTTATTAAAACTTCAAAAGCCTTCTCTTGCAAATTCGTAGGGATAGCAAATCAAAAACAAATATTTAATTTCAACTTAATTATTTAAACCCACAACCTTAATTCAAAGGTGAATTTTACGTATTCATAGAAGTATACGAGGGAAAATGAGTCTAGGAATAAAATGGTCAAAATTGTCTGGCTCCACGGGCGAAGTAATTTGTCCGGATTCTTTATTGATCGTGACAGAAAAAGGTATGACTCTTTAGGAACACATACCCCTGACTTTTTTTTCATCTTTTGGTTTTTACTTTAAAAATAAAGTAAAAAAGTAGAAGATTTGGCGAAAATTTCAAAAGATGTTATTACCAGAATTCCCAGAGGTATTTGACTGAAACGGGAAGGTTTTCTGAAATTCTCCAAATATAATCTTACGTTTTAGTAATTAATTCAGTATTAATAAATGCTCAAGCAAATTACAGAGGAGGTTAATTAAGATATTTGATTAGATCCGAATAGTTTTCTTCATTTTTGTTTTTTGTTTTGTTTGCCAGTACTGAGTAATTTGATGAAATGCTTTATTACATTTACATGAATTATTTTACGCTTTGTAGGATAAAGCCCACAGCCAGTAAGAAATAGTTTTAATATTTTAAAGAAAACTTTTTAGAAATTTGGAAGTGTTTTAGCACTGATTACTTGCTTATTTACAAAATGTGACTATTGTGAGATTTACATAAACATTCATTTTATCTATATAGTATATAAAACAGTTCCGTGACTGACTGACAGATAACGCATAGACCAAACCGCTGGACTTAAACGGCTGAAATTTTGCATCGCGATTCTACTTATAATGTAGGGGTGCACTAAGAAAGTTTTCTGAAAAATTCTTCTTAGTTTTTTTAAATTAAATTTTTAAGCTGTTTTTGTAACATTCTTTGATGTTTGGATTTAAAATAATAATATGAACGTAAATTCATATCACGAGAAAGAACATAAAAATTAGTTTAAAGTGAAATCTTTTTCGAAACTTTACCTCCATTTCCTGATTTTTGGGGAATTTTTAAAGATTCATTTTTAGAATTTAATTTATTAAATGCTCATCGCATGGTTTTGTTTTCTTTTTGTTATACTTTAAATTAATTCTGCGTCTCGTGCATAACAACGAAACAAATTGGCAAAAAAATATTAAAATACGGTAAAAGATAAAATTTAACCACTAGACTCATTGAGATGGAAGTTTTGTAAGAATTTAATTCAAATTAGTATGTTTTATGGATGTTAAACATAGAAATTAATTGCATACATTGACCGTTGTATTTAATTTGAATATTTTCTTCTACATTATTTTGATCTATAAAAATATCCGATACGATTTTTTTATAAATAATTTTTTTGGCATTAATTACATACAGTGATCGTTGTATTTATTATCTATATACAGTAGAGCCCCGATTATCCGCGGAATTGGGTCTCAAGGGCACCGCGGATAACAAAAATCGCGGATAACCCGAAAATGTCTAAAAATGAGTTGCAAACACACAAAAAAAATATTTCAACATAAAAACTATGTTTTATTGTACAAAAACATAATAAAACTTTTAAAATACTTACATATGTATAGTACAGCAGACACATTTGCTCTATGTCTAAATCAGTAATATAAAGAACGGTAAACAAAAAACAGTACATACATACTGTATGTACAAAAAGTGTTCAGTTACACCTTTTTTAAAAAATCAGTCACTCGTTTTTGCTTCTTGCTTTGAAAACCCCTTTTCTTTATTCTAAATTGTACTTTCCTTAACATGATTTTTTCTGACAGATGTGCATCATCGTCTTGTTACTCTAAATATTGAAGCAATCCGTCTACGTGCTGCAAAGCAGTTTCGTGTGTTATCCGCGTAGGCTCCTCGTCTTCACTTTTATTTTGTGCCTCATTCTCGTTCACTCCCATTGCTTTGTTCGTTATCTCTATGTCAGTCAGTCGTTCAAACCCCGACTCACTTGGGTCGCATGCCACTCTTCTATGTTCTCTTCGTCGACATTCTCACCTTCGACGTTCATTTTCGACGCTCGCACTGCAGGGTCTGTTACGTAATGTTTGTTGTAACTTCTCCACCCATTTGTCTATGTACGCCCTTTAGCGGCAAGAATGCATCAGAACGAACTTTGTATCGGTCTAGCACGGAGCTCCTGCAACAAGCGGAGTTTACTATGGCAAACAATTCCTCGCTATTAAATTTATGTTATATTATTCACAGACCCTGTGCTTATTTTATTAAACATCGTACACCTCTGTCCAGGGCCTATTGTATTTCTCTTATAAGTTGGCTTGGATTAAAAATTAAAATTGTTTTTTTTTTGAGGTTTGTAATTAAATTTTTTTTTCGCGGCACTCGCACTCGCGGATAATCCGCACCGCGGATAATCCGCTCGCGGATAATCGGGGCTCTACTGTATATAAAACAGTTCCGTAACTGACTCACTGACTGACATACAACGCACAGACCAAACCGATGGACCTAAAGGGCAGAAATTTTGCATGGCGATTCTTCTTATGGTGTAGGGGTGCACTAAGAAAGATTTTTCAAAAATTCTTCTTAGATTTTTTAAATTAAATTTTTAAGCTGTTTTTGTAACTTTTTTAAAGTTTGCATTCAAAATAATAATTTGAGGGTTATAAAATCTATATCACGAGAAAGATCCTAAAAATTCCTTTGAAATAAGATCTTTTTCGAATCTTTACCTCCATTTTCTGATTTTTGGTGAATTTTTAAAGATTCATTTTTAGAATTTAATTTATTAAATGCTGATCACGTTATTTCTTTTTCTGATACTTTAAATAAATTTATCGTCAAGTGCATAACAACTAAATAGACAAAAAAAATATTTTTTTCCTTGCTAATGCGGCAGACCATTGGACATTATCCAAAAAAATATTAAAATACAGTAAAAGAAATGTTCTACAAACTGTACTATATTAACTGTACTATATTAACTGTACTATATTCTTTAGTATTCTTTATATTAGATTTAATTTGAATATTTTCTTCTACATTATTTTGTCTATAAAATTATCCTTTACGATTTTCTTATAAATATATATATATATATATATATATATATATTTTACATAAATTGTATACTTTGATCGTCGTATTTATCATATAATATATATATATATATATATGTATATATATATTTGGCATTAATTGCATACATTGACCATTGTATTTAATTTAAATTTACTCCGTAGCGAAGTACGTGTATTCAGCTAGTTTCTTATAAAGTTTATTAATTAGTCACTGCTCATTACTTAAGGCTGATTTATATCGAAATAATTTAATAAAAAATAATAATTTATTAAATTTTAGTCCTTCTGATACCATGATTTAAGGATGCTGTGTACTGACTTTACTGGATTCGCTCACCTCTAAGTTAATCTGTGTAGCAAATGTGTCCAAGGACTGCCGACTTGAATAGAAATGACCTTGAGATAGCCTTGAGAGAATACTACACTTTTGTGATCCATTGATTAGTTTGGTTTAGTTTAGTTTGCAGCGCTACGGTCGTTTTGACGTAGGATTACGTTTCACCATAACGGTCCTCCAGAAAGGAAAATTTCAGACGCTAAAACTGTCCGCCCGTACCTCGCGAGTTATAATTTTGACAGCGCTTAAACCAGTCTATATCGCTTGCACAAGCTGCAAACAGTTAAACAGAAAAGCACCAAAATGCGTCAAAATTCTGACATACATATATGCATATATATACATCGTATATATGTATATATATAAAACAGTTCCGTAACTGACTGACTGACTAACATACAACGCACAGACCACACCACTGGACCTAAAGGTCTGAAATTTTTCATGGCGATTCTTCTTATACTGTAGGGGTGCGCTAAGAAAGATTTTTTAAAAATGTTCTTAGATTTTTTAAAATTAAATTTTCAAGCTGTTTCTGTAACATTTTTTAAAGTTTGAATTTAAAATAGTAATTTGAGGGTTATAAAATTTATATCAGGAGAAAGATCATAAAAATTCCTTTGAAATGAAAATATTTTCGAATCTTTACTTCCATTTTCCAATTTTTGTGAATTTTTAAAGATTAATTTTTAGAATTTAATTTATTAAATGCTGATTACGTGATTTCTTTTCTGGTACCTCAAATAAATTTATCGTCACGAGCATAACAACGAAATAGACAAAAAAAAAATTTCTTGCTAATGCGGCAGATGATTGGACATTATCCAAAAAAATATTAAAATACATTAAAAGGTATGTTCCTCAAACTGTAATATATTAACTGTACTATATTCTTTAGTATATCCTATTAGATTTAATTTGAATATATTTTTCTCATTACTTGGTCTATAAAAATAGCCCTTACGATTTTTTTATAAATATATATATATATATATATTTACATCAATTGTATACATTGATGTATGAATATTGTATAAATATTTATATAGATATATAGTTATTTTTGGGGGCATTAATTGCATACATTGACCGTTGTATTTAATTTGAATGTACTCCGTAGCGAAGTACGGGTTTTCAGCTAATTGATAGATATATACATAACACATACATACATGTATACATACAAAAGAGGTAAGCAGCGATAACAATCCTACGTTAATAACCCGAGGTAGTTTCGTTAGAAGAGACTACCGGAAATTTTTTATTCGATATTTGAGGATTAATTCGAGTAGGACCTACTGCTTACGGCTGTTGTGTACTAACCCAATTAGATTCGCTCACCTCTATGTTAACCAATGGAGAAAATTTGTGTGCTATACAACTACATAAACGTCGGCAATCCAACAAAAATAGTATTTTAATATAGCCTGAATATTTTTGCACCTTGCAACAGGATACTTTTTATAAATTCCTTCCACCAAAGTAATTGATGAGCGTTTAAAGCACACTATATTAGATTTTTTACCCGAATAATTTAAATTTTAAATTATTACTTGCATTTTTTTATAACGAAAAATGCCCCCAGGTGTTAAATCTCTTTCTCTATTACGGAGTACAACTTAAAAAAAAATCGTTCAATCTAAATCGACAATACTTGGACTCATTTTCTTCATATTAACAATGAGGTGTGCGAAGCCAATAGGTTTAGTACAAAGCAGCCTTCATGATATATTATATTTACTAATGTCACTAACCGCCAACAGATGGCGTTTACACAGAGTAAAATGACCTTCATACATAAAAACTTTGATAAATAATTTGACTGTAATGCATCAATATTTTTAATGGGGGAGATCACCTTTGCACGTGCACAAATACACTGATTTTACTACAAAGCTTAATGTGTTGTCAAACATTTAATTTTCAATTAATTTAAACTAAGTTTTAGGGTGAAATGTTCAAAGTTGTATCTATTAGAAAACGAAAGCAGAATTATTGGAGATTATTAGAAATTATTTTATGTAAAAATATAATTAAAGTTTCATGAAAAAAGAATATTAGGTCAATGCATTGCGCGCAGATATTTTTAAAAACTTAAAGAGATATATGTTAAACTAGCTGAAAACCCGTACTTCGCTACGGAGTACATTCGAATTAAATACAACGGTCAATGTAAGCAAATAATGCCAAAAATATTTTAATATATATATATATATATATATATATATATATATATATATATATATATATATATATATATTTATAATAAATACAACGATCAATTTATGCAAATGTTGCAAAAAAAAAGAGAAAAAAATATATTTATAAAAAAATCGTGACGGATATTTTTATAGACAAAATAATGTTGAAGAAAATATTCAAATTAAATCTAATAGAACATACTAAAGATGTCCAATCTTTAACATACTAAAAATGTCCAATCGTCTGCCGCATTAGGAAGGAAAAAAATATTTTTTTTGTCTATTTAGTTGTTATGTACGTGACGATAAATTTATTTAAAGTACCAGAAAAAGAAATCACGTGATCAGCATTTAATAAATTAAATTCTAAAAATGAATTTTTAAAATTTCACCAAAAATCAGAAAATGGAGGTAAAGATTCCAAAAAGATCTGCTTTTAAAGGAATTTTTATGACCTTTCTCCTGATATAAATTTTATAACCTCAAATTATTACTTTAAATGCAAACTTAAAAAAAGTTACTAAAACAGCTTAAAAATTTAATTTTAAAAAATCTAAGAAGAATTTTTCAAGAATCTCTCTTAGTTCACCCCTACACTATTAGAAGAATCGCCATGCAAAATTTCAGCCCTTTAGGTCCAGCGGTTTGGTCTGTGCGTTGTATGTCTGTCAGTGAGTCAGTCAGTTACGGAACTGTTTTATATAAAGATTATTTGTATATATTCTATCCATAGGTTATACTTTAATCTACACCTAAAATAATTACCATATTTCACATAAAAATATTTTTTCAAGCAAATGTATTGTAATGTACAAAAAATATCATAATTTTTTTTTTAATTAGTATTATGTACTTACTTAAATTGAAGGAGAAATTGTATAAACATACAAGGTATACGTATATATAATATTTTGGTAATTTGTGACGATTCCTTTTAAAGAAAGAGTGCGCATAAGTTTGAAAGTAACAGTCCTTAGAAAAATCCATTTAAAGTGTAAAGATTCTATAAATTGCTTTACTATTAGCTTTATACATTTGTCTGTAAAATCAGTTCTAATTGTAATATCGACTTCATTTTTTTTTTCTGAAAAGATTCCTTATATTCCATTCTTTAAAATTAAGTCATAATAAAAAATCGAGTTTTTTGAAGGTTTTAAGGTGATCTCACCCCTTAAATTCATAGCTGATCTACTCTACCTTATGTTGTAATTGACTCATGTCATTATAAGTGACTCTGTAGTGGAAAGTGCATAATAAATTCAAAATACTACCTCTAAGATTGATAAAGCCTTCATTAATGTTTTTCCACAGACTCTGATTACACGATATGCCATTGAGTTCTCGAGAGTTTGACTTCTTCATTTTAATATTTTTAAATTCATCACCGAATTACATTGGAGCTGACTCATGACATTAGATGCAAAAGAAATTCAAATCACTACATCTAAATCTATCATGTTAGGTAGTGATATTTTGGCTGTATTGTTTTAATATTTTTTAATGTCATAAACGATTTATCATACTTTATTCTCGAGCTGACTTATGCCACTTCATATGACTAAGTAGTTGAAGTTAAGAAACGCAAAATACTACCTCTAGAGCTAATCTCGTCGCCATATATTTTTTCCTTGAGTGGATCTCAGATTACATATAACGTCATTATCCATAAAAAAGATCTCCAAATTCATATTAGAGTAACAGAGGAAAGTTTCTCCCCTCAATCATTGAGCTAATTTACGACCAAAACTTGAATACACTTACTTTGACATCACTGGAGCTATATTTCATAATCAACATTCCCTTAACTTTCGTGTATAATAATGCTTATAAGTTGGATCAGAATCATTTTAAGGCACGTCTATTTAAATAAGTCAGTCTCTTTACTTATTTTTTAGTGGATGTATTGATGTTTTTCCTCATAAAATAATAGCAGACGATTTTAACTTTCAGTAAAATCTCGGTAGCCTCAGTCTCTTTTAAAAGTATTCCTGACGATTTTTAATACCTGCATTGTTTCATTTTCTGTTAATATACGGTTGACCTAATTTAAAAACCACGTGACTTCAATTTCCCACCTTTTACAGGATGAACAAAACACCGACTTTTTCGACAAGAAAATATGAATTACTATCTGAATACCCGCTCTTAGCTATAGAGTACATTCAAATTAAACACAACGGTCAATGTATGCAATTAATGGCAAAAAAACCAAAAAAAAGTATATAACAGTGATTTCCGCTTATAAAAATCACGTTTGTTATTACTGTTTTTGATTCTTATAAGCGGTTGATTTTTATAGCCGAAATTTGGGTTTTTGGACAGGCACACACACACAACTATATATACATATATGAGATAATTTACCATAAAATACTCTAAAAATTTATTAAAATTATTTTTATTATCTTTTATTAAAATTATTTTTTATAATTTTAAAAATACAACTTAATTTCTAGAACTATAAGTAGATACACATGATTATAGTAAGAGAAGAATAATAATCCAATATTTGTTACAAGATACCTGCTTAACAGTTTAACATTTCAATTGCAGGAAAGGTGCAAGAAAGTTTTCTATGGTAGTTTGACGTAATGAAGTTTTCAGGAGGCTGTGTATATCTCTTTCAATACCAATAGTCTCAGACCAAGATCCACCCTGTAGCATGCGTTTCACGGTTTGATAACGTGCTGAATCTAATAATGCCACGTTTGCCTAAGTGAAAGTGGACACTTCGCCGAAGTTTTATGTGATTCAGGGTCCAGAAAGCAGCAACCAGGATGTGGGAGCCTGGAAAAAAGAGTCCCTGTCTTTGTTAGTGAGTGGAGAAAAATGAAATCGGATCCGAACGGGGAGGATGCCCCTGGGTCAAGCAAATAGGACAGTGTTTAGCTAAAGCGTTTAAAGGAAAAACTACGTACAACGGTCAATGTATGCATTTAATTTCTATATTTAATATCCATAAAACATGTTCATTTGAATTAAATTCTTTAAAAAAAATTCCATCTCAATTAGGGCGTGTTCACATAGAAGGCGTAAAAGGAAAGATGGCGCTGAGACGGAAATAAACTAATCATAGGCATTAAAAATTTCGTTGCTAATCGTTTAGAGGTTTGTCATTGGTTAAATATATTTCAATACTTTAACTCTTCCGCTACTGAACTCCTATGTGAACAGCCTCTAAGTGGTCTAGTGGTTAAATTTTATCTTCTACCGTATTTCAATAATTTTTTTTGTCAATTTATTTCGTTGTTATGCATATTGTTAGGTCTATGACGCGTACTAATACTCGAAACACCTTGTTTGAGATTTGTGACGTCATTCAAATATCGTTTTCTTCACATGTAAATTTTATTTGTAATCTGTATTACTTAACCTTTGTGTGGCAACGGCCAGTTTTTGATGGAACTCAGCGATGGCAGACGACTGCTTTGCTATTCGAAGAATAAAATATAATTCGTCGTTCTTTGAAATTTGCAGTCCATTCTATTCAGGTAACCTTTTAAGATATTTGCAGCTCCACACATGACACAAGATTAATTTAAAGTATCAGTACAATAAAAGAAACCACGTGATCAGTAGTTATTAAATTAAATTCTAAAAATTAATGTTTAAAAATTCACCAAAAATCAGAAAATGGAGGCAAAGATTTTTAAAAATTTTGATTTAAAGGAATTTTTATGATCTTTCTCATGATATAAATTTTATAACCTCGGATTATTATTTTAAATGCGAAATTTAAAGAATGTTACAAAAACTGCTTAAAAATTTAGTTTAAAAATATCTAAGCAGAATTTATCAAAAATCGTTCTCAGTGCACCACTACACTATAAGAAGAATCGACATGTAAAATTTCAGACCTTTAGGTCCAGCGGTTTGGTCTGTGCGTTGTATGTCAGTCATTCTGTCAGTTACGAAACTGTTTTATATACAGTGGCTCCCAAAAGTGTTCGTACACTTACGATTTTCAATGAAATAGAGGTCTATCCATTGATTAAAATGAATATTTCAGAATGGGTATTTAATAATAAGATCTATAATCTATTCTTAACAAAACTACATGAAATATTTTGAAAGCATAGTAAAACTTTATTTTTAAGAAACCGATAATCCAAAAGTAACAAAAACTTTATCTCACAAAAGTCATCGTACACTTGTAAAAAATCTCTACATATTAGTAAATATTCAAATTTTTCGTTAAATTAATATTTAGTAGGATATCCTCTAGCATCCACAACAGCTTTTAAACGTCTGTGAATAGATTGCTTTAGTTCTTTTGTAATTTTTGCATCAATGTTCATCCATTCTTCCATCATAATTGTTTTTATTTCGCTTTTCGTGTGAATGTCGTGTTTTCGTACTCGAACTTCCAGTTCTCTCCAAATATGTTCTATTGGGTTTAAATCTGGCGATTGATGTGGTGTTTTCAAAACTTGTGGACAATTATAGAGACACCAGATGTGAACGTTGAGAGCCGTGTGCTTAGGATCGTTATCTTGATAAAAAAACAAAGTTGTTTCCAATACCCAAATTTTGAGCTGATAATTTTAAATTGTCTCTTAAAATATTTATAAAAACAGCATGATTCATCATGCCATCAATAAATACCAAATTTCCTAGTCCTGATGCTGACACGCACCCCCACACAAGGATACCTCCACCGGCATGCTTAACTGTTCCTACTAAGTTCTTGGGATTAAATTCCTCATTTTATTCTTCTCCAAATAATTATACGCCCATCAGCACCAAAAATTTTCATCGGCAAATAAGACATTATTCCAATAGGTTTCGGGCTTATTTATCATTGATAGTGCGAAGGGAAGCCTAAACTTTCTGTTTTTCTCACTCACAAAATCTTTTCTACGGGCAGGATGCCCATGTAATCCAGCTGTTCGGAGAACTCGTCAAAAAATTTCAGGTGAAATTGAAGTAGAAAATGTTTCATTGAATTCTACAGAAACTTTTACAGCACTCAAGCGTGAATTTTTCACAAATTTTCTCATTATAAATCTCTGATCACATTTTGTTAACTTTGCCGGACGGCCTTTTCTTACCTTGTTTTCGATCCAATTTTCTTATTTAAAGCGTTTTTTCACATACTGCACAATAGAATGGAATAAATTAAGTAATTCAGCAATACTCCGAACTGATTTACAACTTCTATGATGAAAAATAATCAATTTTCGAATGCTGTTTGTTGTTTCTTTACGACTACGAGCCAGTTTTGAATAATAAATAGAATATTACGGAGTAGACAAGCAAAAATTAAAGCCAAACTATATTTTAAATGCCACTACAATTCAAAAGTAAAAATAAAGCGCCAGACGATAATTTTAATTATGAATTTATCCGAAAATATTTCAGTGTACGATGACTTTTGTGAGATAAAGCTTTTGCTACTTTTTGATTACTGGTTTCTTAAAAATAAACTTTTACTTTGTTTTCAAAATATGTAATATAGTTTTGTTAAGGATAGATTATAGATCTTATTATTAAATACCCATTCTGAAATATTCATTTTAATTAATGGGTAGACCCCTATTTCATTCAAATTCGTAAGTGTACAAACACTTTTGGGAGCCACTGTATATACTGTATTAGAGTTTTTGTGTTTCAGAAAAATTAAACATGTGGCGTAAATTATTCCGTGAAAGCGAAAATTTCAAATTGGCTACTCCATCAGAAAAAGCAATATGTGTTGGCTGGTATCAAAACGAAAGTGCAATGAAATTTGGAAACCATCATCCGAGTCTTAACAACATCTTAGCTTGGTATAAAAAGTTTCTGGAAGCGGTAATTGTCCTTGATAGTCGGCTGCAATGTAGAAGACCTCAAAAAATTGCTGCAATTTCATGTATTACGGAATCCATTTCTGAACATGCACATAGGCGGAAATTGATTACCAACTAGATGTTCTCCGTGCCACATAAATTGCACATATTGAACTTCATTGATTACACTAAAAACCTCTAATATAAAAGGTAACATATATGTGAAATTTTAGTTCCTACTTCACGCACTTTTTTACCATGTTTTTATTAACTCGCTTTCTTATTTGTGCGTGCGTTTGTCCAGTATATATCTTGCAATCGATTTTTAACTAACTTCCCGAATACCTAGACATTTGAAACTTTTTGAATAGCTCAGAACAAGATGACAATGCATTATTTTAATACTTTTAGCCATCTTTAAGCAGGATTGAATTTATTTTCAGTTAACTTAGTTTTGTAGACTGGTGCAGCCATCTCTCGGCCGGGACGAGAACGAAAAGTTAAACGCAAGTTAACTTCCAATTAACTTCATTTTCTTTCAAGTTGATGGGATAATTCATTAAAAAAATTTTAAAAATGTATTTATTAATTCATAGAATTGTCAAGTTTATATTATTCAATAGAAAATTTTAAAACATGGTGTATGTTATTTTTCCTCAAAAAACAACAGAAAAATATTTCAGTGTCAATTAAATAAGGTAAGAATCACTCACCTTTCATTCCAGGCTGCCACTGAACGGGAGTTATCCAATAAAGACATTCACGCAGAATAACGACGTTAGATCTTGATACACGAACAAAAGACGTTTACTGACAAGACAATAAATTACACAGAACTTCTTCATATATAAACAGATTTTATACGATTTACACCAAATTACCGAAGACGTCCCTTGTATCTATGGAACATATCCGAATAGAGTCTCGTATCTCGTACGTCCGTTTTTCAACTGCGTCGCGCCAAAGCTCAGTAGTCGGCCTGAGTGACGTATTGGCGCTGCAGTCGCTGCTACGTCATGGGAGTTCTTTTCACTCTCCCACCTTTGGATTCCGAGGTTACGAGGAATTCAAACAACAGTCAAAAAAGTCATAGGCAAGTTAAGAATGTCCCCACGCTCCTCTGAAAAAAAACTAACAAATCACATTAAAATGCATAAATGTCACATAATTAGTCACAAAAGTGGTACAGCTATATATAATTTAGTCACTTGGTTGGTCTCAAGGTTCGTCCATAACGAGAAAAACGAACTTCTTGTCTTTCAGGAATTTGATCCTGGACAGGGCCTCCTCTTCTTTCATTGGATTGTTCAATGTTGGAAGTTCATGCTCTGCCATTTCCAACGGATAGAGCTTCTGTATTGGTCTCAGAAGACTTCCAAATTGAGTTTTCAATTCAACCACTCGGATTCTTCCATCTCTTCCCAGGATGTGTCTTTACGACTTTCGCTAATGGCCAGTTGATTCTTTTAGTGTTAGTGTCTCCAATAAGTACTACATCTCCTTCTTTTATTAATGATTGTCTTTTAATTTTAGAATAATCTTTCAGCAACCCCAGATATTCATATCTGAATCGGTTTCGTAGATCTTGTAGCAATTTTAATCGGTAAGTGTTACCGCTTCTCTAGCGCTTGGCGCCATTATTGTTCCGCCTTCTGTAGCGCGTTGGCGCTAGTTTTGCTTTGTATGGCAACCATATGGATGCCGAAGTTCATTCACCTCGAAGTTTGTTCGAAGCTTGTTGTTGTTCGGAGGTATGTCTCGTGCGTTGTGTGCACATTTAAAACTCTCGTTGTTTGTTGAAAATAAAACATTTCGAACCAATTTACTGTCCATCAATTAAATTATGTTAAAGAACCAGCAAATTTTAAGTGGTAAATCGTACCAGTAAGCATACCTCCTTTTCAATTTCTTCGAATCGATTATATCGAAATCCGGTACACCAACTTCTCTAATTTCCTGTAAGAACATAGATGGAGAAAGAGTTAACAGATCTTCAGGATCTTCTGAAAGGTATGTTAACGGTCGGGAATTAATCAAACTTTCAGCGTCGCACAATACTGTTCCTGACTCTTCGTTATTCAAACTAGGTCTCCCTAGAACCCTTCTCAGAATACTCTTTAGCATTCCCACCAATCTTTCCCAAAAGCCACCCCACCAAGGGGCAGATGGGGGGGCTAAATTTACATGAAATTCTTTTCTCTGTTGCAAAATTTTCAATCTTTTCCCAATTAATACTTTTTAAAAGATTGGCTGTTCCTACAAGGTTTTTTTTTCCATTATCAGAGTACACAGTGGACGGGCGTCCTCTTCTCGCAATAAAGCGATGTAAGGCCAAAATAAAACAGTCAGAGTTGATAGAGAAGTCACTAATTCAAAATGACAGCGCGATAGATGGCACACGCCAACAGTACCACCCAGCATTTTGTGTCGCCTTTTAGGAACAAAGGACCGCATAAATCGGTACCCACAATTTCGAAGACAGCCGCATCTCTAACTCGGTCCTCTGGAAGAGGGATGCTTATGGCTTCTAATGGACGAACAGAAAATCTTCTGCATCTAGTGCAGTTTCTTATCACTTCTCGTACTGTCTTTCTGCTCTTAACGATCCAATAGTATTCCCTGAGATAGGACATCAGTGTTTGCGTGCCTGCGTGTCCTAGTTTGACATGTTTGCTCATTATCAATTTTTCAACCACTTGATGCTTATTAGGCAATAATATAGGATATCTAAATGTGGCTAAGTCTTTCCTAGATGCAATTCTAGTTTCAATTCGTAGCAGACCATCACTGTCTTTCACAGTTCGTAAATTTAACTTTTCCTCTCTAGTGAAAGATTCCCTTTGTGTCTCTTTTAAAATTGCTTTCTCGGATGCTTCAATTTCTTCTATCTCCAGTTTTCCCCTTTTCCTGTCATTAGGGTTTCTGTTTATATTTTTATAAAATCGAATTACGTAAGCCATGATTCTGACAATTTTGTTAAACGAAGATATCTTTTGAAAGAATTCAAATCTGAAAGTAACCAAATTCGTAGCCGAAATTATAGCCTTTTTTCTCTCTGAATTGACTACTTCGATGTCAGGAGCAATTGCATTAGTTGGCCATTCTTCGAGTGGTAGTTTTAACCACTCTGGTCCCTCCCACCAATGGGATTTCAATAATTCTTTTGAACCGCATCCCCACGAGGGCAAATCTGCGGGATTAAATTTCCCTTGAATATGTCGCCAATTCTCTGGATTAGTCAATTTCCTAATTTCACTGACTCTATTAGCTATAAATGTGGCCCACTTATCTTCTGTTTTAATCCAGTATAAGGCGTTCATTGAGTCAGTATAATAGAAAGTACGCACGTTTGTCATATTAAGATCTTGTTATACGGTGTTAGCGAGTCTGGCTCCTATGGTACATGCAAGGATTTCTAATCTGGGAATGGTTATTGGTTTTAAGGGCGCTACTTTTGATCTAGCCTGTAATAATTGACAAGTAACAACACCCTCACAATCATTTCTTATAAAAATTGCAGCTGCGTAAGCAGATTTGCCAGCGTCCACGAAGACGTGCAGCGTAGCATTCTCTTTTAATTCAGGGAGTTTCCTAGGGATTTCTATCTCTTTAAGGTATTTTAGTTCATTGACCCATTTTAGAAATTTTTCCCAAAAATATCCGGGAGCTCTGTATCCCAATTAATTTTCTCCTTCCAACATTCCTGTAGGATTAATTTAGGAACAAGATTGACAGGGCTCGTGAAACCAATAGGGTAAAAAATTTTGCTCAATACTGACAATAAGTTTCGTTTACTCAATATAGGATGGGTTTCCTCCTTTATCCCACAGGATAAAGTATCATTGTGCAAATTCCATTTAAGGCCCAACACTGAAACGATTTCTTTAAATTCCTCCCCAGATAGGTTCAGTATTGAATTTTCCTCATCATCACCTCATCGGTTGTGTTTCCACCTCCTTAACCTTTAGCTTACGGGACCTATTTTTCCGATTCCCTCTTTAGAACGGCAAATTCCATACCCCCTTTATAAGAACGGTCATTAAGGAATATATATATATAATATTAGAACCATACGAACCGAAGGAATTTCTTATCAGAGGGATTAGTGATGCGACATCGATAACAAAGCATCGATATTTTGAAACATCGATATTCAATATTAAATCATCGATGCTAATAAAACATAGCCCAAAAACCATCGATGTTTTTAAACATCGATGTTTTAGAACATCCATTTTTTAAAACTGGTTTAGTAATCTCTAACATTAATGTTATTTCCGTTAGTCGTGGGGGGAGGGATGAATTAATTTTACTCTCTGATTGGGCAGACATAAATGACAAAAACTTGGTTGCTTTGGGCTAGATTGATGACTCAAAATTCTCGTTGTAAATACCGCCATGTTTTGCCTTCAAATGTCCAGATAAATTCGTGGTATTGCCAGAAGTTTTGAGGGACTTATGGCAAATATTGCATTTCGCCAATTTGTCAGAGGTTTTGTAAAAATATTTCCAAACGGTACTTTTGGGAGGCATCTTACTAATAATATTAACGTCAACTTATATAAAACCAGAACGAAACAAAAACTTAAATGGATGCACTCGTGTATATACTATTTTAAAATAAAACCCCATGGAAGGTTCTGGAGTGTCAGGAACATTCCAAGCGCACTGACTGGTTCATTGGTTGTTAATTGCCATTTGTCTGTTTGGTAAGGAATCGTTCCCCCTTTTATATTCGTCCTTTTCAGAATTCAGAGTTACATTTACTGAGTGTGAAAATTATGCTACGTGGTAAATTTTTTTTTATTACGGTACTTTTGCATTAAAAAAAACATCGAGACAACGTAAAACATAGAGCACAAAACATCGATGTTAAAAAAACATCAGCTTCAATAAATCGATGTTTTGAAAACATCGACATCGATGTCGCATCCCTAAGAGGGATCAATGCTTATTTGTAGGAAAGCTCGACGGATATCTGAAATTACTCCATATTTCCCATGCCGAAATCTGTTTATGAGTTTAGGGACCAACTCTAAATAATTTGGCCCTTTTTCAATGCAATCATTCAGTGATGCCGAATTTCTTTCTTTTGCTGACGCGTCGAAAACGGGACGGATTTTAGTTGTTGAGTTCTCTTTGAAAACTGGCCTATGAGGTAAATAATGACCCTTGTCCTTTGTCAGGTCCTCAGCGTCAACAGGTGCTATAATTTTCTCGGACACCCATTCCTTGAATACATTCTCATACTCTTGAAGACAGATTCTTTTTTGAAGCGCTCTTACGCAAAGACATTAACTGTTTTCCGGCAAGGTTTCGATTGTCTGTTAATTCAGGATGAACCTCCAACCACGGGAGTGACACCTGATATCTGCCTTCGTTATCTCTTTTTAACGAGCGCACAAAATGATTTTTCGCCTGTTCCTCAATTTCCGATCTCGTTTGAGAAATAGTCGGTTCCGTAATTCCTAGCGAGTCATTACAGCGTGTGTCATACCACGCCTGTCATATATACCGGGTGCGTCATAAATTCACGCAAAGTTAAAAAAATCATAATAAAAGAAGCAATGCTAGGAAAATGTTTCTGCTTGCGCCAATAAGATCAGAGGGACATTGGATTTTTTTCCATGTAAAAAAAAAAAAAGTTTTCAAAAGTAACCGAAAGAGGGCGTTCACACGTCATACTGAGACGTTTTATGCAACTCAGGCAAACTCAAACAGGAAATCAAACAGATCACAATAACATGAGACTGTGCATTTATTTTAAAGTAACAGATGTTCAACATTACTACCAGCACAAGGGAATAGGCAAGTGAGGCGCGTCACTAAGCCCATTACAACGGATTGTAGAATCGATCGCAGCGATTGTCTGTTGGATGACATTTTTCAGTTCCACCAAAGTGGTTGGGTAGTCTCGGTACCAACGAGACTTTAAGTATCCCCCCCAACTAAAAATTTGCCGGGGTTGTAGAATTCAGCAGTGTAGAATTCAGCAGTGAAATTCTACGTTGATTAATCTTTAAAAACATGTTTGGATCATGACGGGCTTAAAAGCAATATAGTAACTGCAGATATATATATATATGTGCTAGTGTAACAATGTTCTTTAATGTTATTTTATTATTCTTTGATATTTCTTTGTGTTAAGAACCTAAATTCTTTTTATGTAAAGGAATCTGATTTCATCCTGATTTGAGGGTAAAGGGCTAGGTATTATGTAGACCTTACAGTGTATTTCGATGCCTTCAAGATGGCGTCGTTTTTGTGTCCTGGGTAGCGTCTTCCAGGAATTTTTGCTGTTCCAAGAACTTTTGCGGTGTCTGGGGGTTCATTGCCTTTTTAATCGCTACTCCCTACCCCTTGTTTTCAAAAATCGTTTAGTCGGGGATTAAGGGATTAGCGTTCTGGCAAATCCAGAACGCCGAAACTGAAAATTTGCATGTAGCTCCCTCTGTGGGCGATAGCGGAAACTACAGGAATAAAAACGGGATGCACGACTGCCCCGGGAGAGCAAAATTTTTTGAATCCACACGCCCGAACCATAACCTGGCGGATGCTGATGAATGAGAGCTACAGACTCCTGCCGAAGAAAGTTGAACGTGCTGAAGAAAGTGATGATCCTAGACATATCTCCCAGACCACTGTTCCTCTTCAAAAATATATAAAGAAAGAGCAAACGTCAGGCCAGGGTTTTCCCGGCAACAAGCGATGATATCAAGCTCCCCTCGAAGATGCGGTGGTGTTCGATGAACCCCGGGATCCACTTTCAAGCCCACACGGAAGATCTTCTGCGCCGTTCCCCACTAAGCCCCCCAACTTTGAAAAGACGCTCTGAAACAGTTAAGCCTCCTCTTGTCATTTCATTACCTAGATCTTTATTATTTTTATTAACTCTCAAATGAGGCATCAGGAGATCAGATTCCATAGGAGATGTTTTTCATTAGCATAAATAATTTACCTAGGGTTAAAATTATATAATCATTATTGACATTTTATAATTATTTGTTTAGTTATTTTGTTTGTGCGCTTTGAGAACTTGCTTTATTTTTTTTTTTATTATTTGTCTTGTTATTTTGATCATGCGTTTTGAGAATTTGCTCTCTTCAGAGCTGTGGAATCTGACAGTAATTTCCTAAATGTTGTAACATGTGTGTAAAAAACTTATTATAAATAAATAATGATGGGCCCATTCAAACAAATGCTCCTGTGAAATTTGTAGGGTTCGCGTGTTGCTCAGATGCAAATTTCGGGTAGCAGCGCTGTACATGCCAAAGTGAGTTCGGCGCAGATGTTTGATCTATTTAAAGGGCACACGCTGAGTTGGCAAAAGCCCAAGACTTTAGTAGCGATTCGGGAGAGAGCGAGGCAAGCTTGATGGAAGGTGATAGCGGTGTTTAACTGATAGAGCGTGTATTGGTATTTAGCAGAGGTGGCTGCACGACTTCGAGAATTAGCTCAGAGCCGAGGTGTACGTGTATTGTTAGTAAATGCCTACTCTGCCTGAGGGATTCATTGCGACCTTTAGTTTCTTAGTACCGCGGGTTGCGGTACTGTTGTGTATTATTTTGGAAGCCCCAAGTCTGTATATGTTAGTCTGCCTCTACGTAGAGAATAAAGGAGTTATTCTAGAGTTATCCCTCGTACTTTATAATGTGCCTGTACCGTTAGAGACATAAAAAGAGAGGAAGAACCACATAAATTATTTCACACAACCAAGATGCATGCATGACCAAACCTTTTCTTGGAACAGTATGGGAAGTGTGAGTACATTTTATATTATTTATAATGTGTGTTGACGGCATTCATAAGTGGTGACTAATATCGGATTAAGAACCTGGTAACACAATGCTTTGTTTTCATTTAATTATTTGGTCAGTCCCACTGAACTACCGGGCAACACTACAAAGTCTGGTGATCGTGAGGGCAACCGCGACTTATATAACTCGGTCTTCGGTGAAAGATTCCAACAGGAACGTCTTCATATCACGTGAAATGTGGGGCGGGGCACCATCCTGCATGAGGGTGACAACAGGCAATGCATGTCTTTCCTGCCATGCAGATTTAACGTGGTCACGCAAAAGCGCCCTCTTTTGGTTACTTTTGGAAACTTTTTTTTGATTTATTTTTTACAGGGAAAAAAAATCCAATGTCCCTCTGATCCTATTCGCGCAAACAGAAAAATTTTCGGAGCATTATTTCTTTTATTACGAATTTTTGAACTTTGCACGAATTTATGGCACGAATTTATTAGCGCAGCAAACTGTGAGACATAACTACACGACGAACCAGTATGAATTATGACGCGTAGTAAATGTTTCTGCGTATTACCCGAAATGTTTACAATAAGTGTCTGCAACATAACTTTTTTCCCTAGAAGAAGAATTACCCAAAGCGCAATCCGTTTCTGTTTTCGAAAAATCCTCTTTTGGTTTTGATTTTCTTTTTCCCATTCACATTATGCTGACATATAGGCCTGAGCATAGCTGACACGTGACGTTCAGGGCCCGATTATGAACGCTGGGGGCCCCTGGGCAGATGCTATTTGGGGGCCCTCACCTTACGAACATTTATAAAAGTAAGAACTATCCATGGACTATACATACTATTAGAAGTACTAGGTGCATACACCAAGGGGGTTTAGGTAACAGATGTTCAACATTACTACCAGCACAAGGGAATAGGCAAGTGAGGCGCGTTACTAAGCCCATTACAACGGATTGTAGAATGCCCAGGGCCCCCTCATGATAGGGGGCCCTGGGCAAAGTCCCAATTTGCCCATGCGATAAAAAGGCCCTGGTGACGTTGTCCCTACACCCAGAAGATAGATGTCTTTTTTTAATTTTGTCATTTAAGCATTTAAAACGAGCATTTAAGCATTTTAAACAGACCGCTTACAAATTTCAATCCTATCTTCTAAGCTTAATTGTTTATCGGTGCATGAAACAGAGCTATGTTTACGAGACTTGCAGAATATACACTTCTGGTATACTTCATTTTTCCTATCCTGATAGGATTCGTTTATTAAAGCTGACGCCGTCCACTGACCTTGGCCGGCTCTACCGATGTTTTGATGACTCGTATTGCGAACGTTATATTTATGAGACAGTTTAGTTTCTGGAACAGAATCGTTTACATTCAAAAAGGTCCGTTCCCTAGCTATAAGCTGTGAGGATAAAAAATTGATGAACTCATCGACTTCGGATTTCTTTCTTTTTTGTTAAATTCCAAAAGCAGGTCACGGGGTATTAATTTGGTTAAAATAAGAACCAATATACAGTAACCACCGCTTATAGTGATCAGTGGTTATAAGAATCAACCGTTTATAAGAATCAATATCGCGAAAACAAAAACAAATGCATTATTTCCATGTTAAAATTTTCGCTTTAAAGAATCAATCCACCGGTTTTAAGAATCAGTTTACACTCGTCGCTTTCCTTTCATTTTTCCAAAAAAAGCCACTTAAACCCTCAAAAGGCACGAAGTTCTTTCTTTCGTTTTTTTAAAAGAAAGATTGATAAGATGGTATGGAATATAGTCGTAAAATTCATCCCTTTCTTTGTTAGACATAACATAATAGTTTCCCCTTGAACGCTTTAGCTATGCACTGTCCTATTAGCTTTACCGGGGGGCATTTTTACCCGTCCACGTCCGAATTCACTTTTCTCCACTGACAAACAAAAATAGGGACTCTTTTTTCCCACCTCCCACATCCTGGTCGCGGCTTCCTGGACCCTGAAACACATAAATCTTCGAAGTGTCCACTATCACTTAGGCAAACGTGACATTAGTAGATTCAGCACGTTATCAAATCGTGAAACGTAAGCTAAATGGTGAATCTTCGTCTGAGACTATTAGTATTGAAAGAGGTATAAACAGCCTCCTGAAAACTTCATGACGTCAAACTACTATAGAAATCTTTTTCTTGCTCCCTTCCTGTAGTTGAAATGTTAAAACTGTTAAGCAGGTATGTTGTAACAAATATTGGATTTTTTTCTTCTCTTACTATAATCATGTGTATATACTTATAGGTCTAGAAATTAAGTTGTATTTTTAAAATTATAAAAAATAATTTTAATAAATGATAATTAACGTAAATTAAAGAGTATTTTATGGTAAATTATCTCATATATGTATATATAGGTGTGTGCGTGTGTGCCTGTCCCAAAACCTAAATTTCGGCTATAAGAATCAACCGCTTATAAGAATCAAAAACAGTAATAACAAACGTGATTCTTATAAGCGGAAATCACTGTACTTGAATAGCTATTTTTTTTTACCGATAAGCTTTCTAAACTTCTGATATTTTTCTGTATATGATTAAAGAGGTTCCGAAACCCTTTCACGTCATTAGAATTTTTTAATGGTTTCGTATTAAGTAATTTGTCGATGTGTGCATCGATCAGTATTTGTGTATTTCCAAATTTTTCAGTGAGTAACTCCACAGCAGTTTCATAATTTTCTTCGGTGAGATCAAAACCTTCAATAGTGTTATAGGCTGTTCCGCCCAAAAAGGATTTGAGATAATTAAATTTGCTTATAGCGTCGAGATTTTTATTTGTGTGTATGGCTGATGAAAAAGAGTTCCAGAAAGTCAGCCAGTCACAGCTTTCACCGTATAATTTCTGAATTGTGAGCTTTGGTAATTTAATAATTTGATTTTCACTTCTACGGTTTTCTATCGGGGTTTCATTTAATTGTTCAGACCTGTTAGATGTACTCAGTTGTTGTCGTTCGCTATTAATTTCTTTTATCTTTCGGTTTGCTTTATACGTGAATGTAGTAATTTTCTCTCGAATTTCTTCGACACCTACTAATTCTTCGACTAAATACTTAACATTCCTTAATTTTTCGATATCGGCATCTATTTGTTTTAATTCACCCGGTTTTTCTTTCAAATGTTCTAAGGAAAGTTCCAGATCCTCTACTTCGAGGTCTGGATCCACCAGATCTGTTTGCATTTTATTAATCAACTAGCTGAAGTACCCGGCATTGCCCGGGATTTTAACAATATTTGTTAACCAAAATCAATACAGTATAAATAACATAGAAAAAGTATATGTGAAATGTTATACACATCTCAGAATTCAGGAATTTCAGCCTTTCATCATTGAAGCACTAAAATCTGAAAAGTAAAAATGTCAAATTGTCTAATGTTTGCTAACCAAAATTAATTTAAAACTAAACACGTTATAAATATCATAGAAAAAACATGTGAAATCTTATACACATGAATAAAATGAAAACCCAATAAAAAATATATATAAAATTATAATAAACTCCTCAGAATTCAGCTTGATTTAGCCTTTTATCATTTGGGCAAAAAAAGAAGCTGAAATTACAGGTTTAGCTGAAATTTCCAATAGAACCATAATATGACTCTAGCGTTGCCTCTTAAAAAATGAAGTGTTTGACTGAGGGCTGCAAACCATTCAACTCCTCTCCACATTAAACTCCTATAAACATCCTCTACATATTAAATTCCTTTTCTCTCCATAATAAACTTCTCAGAATTTTGGTAGATTCAGCCTTTCATCATAGTACCACTAAAACCTGAAACATCCTCTCCAGAAATATAAATTTATTAATTACAATAATTAAATTCACGCAAATGTATGAATTACATAAGTTTTTTAACCAACATTTGAATAATTCGTAAATGAAAAAGCATATGAAAATAAAGATAATAAGAACTTCCGGAATCGAAATTAATTACCCTTAATTTTTAATTAATAAAAAATCAACATAATATGAATAAAAACGATAGTTGTTTAAAAGCATATGAAAATAAAGCTATTATAAAGATAATAATAAAAAAAGCATATGAAAATAATGCTCGCGTATGAAGTTAACTTTATGATATAAAGATAGTAATAATAATATAAACCGCGTGCATAAAATATTTAGCTTTTCAAGCGAAATAAATTAATTTTTAGAAAAAAATACTTTTAATCGAGAAATTAAATACATTGCACAAAATTTTGATTTTACCAACTTTCTACCCTACAATTTACACCCTACTTCTTTGAAGTTGGGTGTTGAAACATCCTCTTTGAAAAATTTGCACCCTACTTCTTTTAAATAGGGTGTAAATATAAAGTTTTAACAGCGAATCGAATGCCAGTTAAAAATTATTGTTGTTTAAAATCATATGAGAATTACGCTATTATAAAGATAAAAAAAGCATTGGAAAATAATGCGTGCGCATGAAGTTAACGTTACGATATAAAGATAGTAATAATAATATATATATATATATAAAAAACAGTTCCGTAACTAACTGACTGACTGACTGATTGACTGACTGACATACAACGTACAGACCAAACCGCGGGAAATAAAAGGGCTGAAATTTTGCATGGCGATTCTTCTTATAGTGTTGTAGGAGTGCACTAAGAAAGATTTTTGAAAAATTCTTAGATTTTTTTAAAATTAAATTTTTTAATTGTTTTAGTAACTTTTTTTAAGTTTGCATTTAAAATAATAATAATTTGAGGGTTATAAAATTTATATCACGAAAAAGATCATGAAAATTCCTTTAATATGAAATCTTTTTCGAATCTTTACCTCCATTTTATGATTTTTGGTGAATTTTTAAAGATTAATTTTTAGAATTTAACCTTTTACATGCCACACTATGATCAAGGAATAAAGTACCATATTTTGCTCCGTAACTTTGGTCGATAACTTCCAGGAAGTCGGTCCAACAGGTGTACTCCACTCATTCCTTTATTATATAATTTTATAATGTAAGGTTAAGGAAAATCAACTTTTATTTTAGCTCGGACATATCTTTTTGCTCTTCCTAATGGTTCGTGAGTGATAAAATTTGATGTAATAGTTACAACAAAACTATCGTTCCAATGGCACATATAAACTTCTCCATCGCATCGGTAATCAAACTCTCCACGTTGAAATTTCGATATTTCTTTTGCTGTTTTAAGAGAAAAATTGTCCCGTTCTGGAATCTCGCACTGTGCCGATTGCCTTAAAGCCTTTGTTAGATAAATCTGTCAGCAGACTGTACGATATAAAAAAAGTTATAATATAAAAGCTAAAATATTCATATTTGAAAAAAAAAGGCAAAAAACCAATAATGCCTTCTATAATATACGGTAATTTTTTCAAACTGACAGATATCACAGTTTATTTTTAAAAAAATATTAAACATGGTGTTCCAAAAAAGGAACATTGGCATGTAAAAGGTTAATTTATTAAACGCTGATCACGTGATTTCTTTTTCTATTACTTTAAATAAATTTATCTTCACATAACAACGAAACAGGCAAAAAATACTTTTTTTCTTGCTAATGCGGCAGACGATTGGACATTATTCAAAAAAATATTAAAATAATGTAAAAGATATGTTCCTCAAACTGTACTACATTAACTGTACTATATTCTTTAGTATGTCCTATGAGATTTAATTTGAATATTTTCTTCTACATTATTTTGTCTATAAAAATATCCCTTACGATTTTTTTATTAATATATTTTTTTGTTTTTTTTACATCAATCGTATACATTGATTGTCGTATTTATTATATATATATATATATATATACACTCATGGACAAAAAAATTAGCGCACCAAGAAATAATTGCGGGATCGTAA
>OU015503.1:118554828-118579439 GCA_907164885.2 Dolomedes plantarius | reverse complement strand
GGGGGTTACGTTCCGAAGACTTATTAAAACAAACATTTTTTTTTTAAATTCCATATAAGAAACTTAATTTTTATTGAAAATATAAATGTATGTATAACACAAAATGAAAAGAAACCAAAAAAATATTATTTTCATTTAATGTGACCTAATTTAATAAATTTCTTCCTCATCACTGCACAGTACAGTCAAACGAGAATGTATTTTCGATTGAACGATATCACCTTCACTTACAGAACCTTTTTCTTCAAATAGATTTTTTGTACCTTTTATCCTCTTTAAAAATTCTGTAATTTTTTTTTTCTGCTTCTTACAACGTCTTTGTAGATTTCACGGTATAAAGATAGACAATTTTGCAGCTGCTATTTGAATTTTCGGCTTCTTTCAGCCGAAGGGTCTGCATTCAGGAAAAATGATTCATGATTTTTAGCTAAGCTTAGTCCTTCTTGTAATTTTATAGAGTTATAAATGAATAAATTATAATTTCTTTATACATTTTCATGTAAAGCCACACTAGTTCATTATTCCTTCCTGTCATTATTACCATGTTTTTATTAACTTGGTGTTTTGAGGTTGGTGTTTTTAACTTCGTGTTTACTCTTGTGTGTTTGAGTGTGTGTGTGTTTGTCCCGTACAAATCTTACAATCGATTTTTAACTAACTTCTCGACTAGCTAGACATTTGAAACTTTTAGAATAGCTCGGAACACGATGGCAATGCATTTTTTGATAATTTTAGCCATCTTTAAGCAAAATTACATTAATTTTCCGTTATTTTCGGTTAATTTTGTTTTTGTAGACTGGTGCAGCCATCTATTGGCCGGAAAGGGAACTAAAAGTGAAATGCAAGTTAACTTCCAATTGACTTCATTTTCTTTCAAGTCGATGGGATAATTCATCAAAAAAAATTTTTTTAATTATTTATTAATGCTTTTATTAGTTTTAATTATTTACTATTAATTTTATAATTTTTATATTAATTTTAATTTTAATTAAATTATGTTTCACGTTTAATTTTGTTTTATTTTATTGTTTACCGCTGTTTAAGTATCGTTTTCAGCAATGCCCGGTGAAAATGATGAATCACTTCTTGAAACGCTGATCAACATTCCGTTTTTTTTTGACGGGGGTTATATACTAGTAATATATAACTTTCTTATTATTGCACATATAACTTTCTTCTATATCTATATATATAAAAGGCAATGTTCGTATATGTGTCTTCTATAGGCTAAAAAACTTCTGAACCGATTTACACGCATTTTTTTTTTTGCAAAATGGTCCGTGTTATCCCGAGAAGGTTTAAAGCTATTGAAATCCTCGATTTGACCAGTAGAAAGAAAGTCAAACATATTTTTCGTTCGATGTCTGTTCGGATATTATCCAAGAACTTTCTACTTTCAAGCAAAACAGACGGATGGCTGCACCTAACAACCCCCGATAGCCACCCCTTTCATGTAAATGTTCAACATTCCTGTGAGGGAGGCGAGGGATAAGGTCATGACCCCCGAGTCTTGAAGGACGGAGAGTGTCTTCTGCCAACCCACGTAAGAAGACATGCTGTCTGTAAGCTCTGTATGTTACCAGGAGAAACAGCTACTTACAAATCAATATATATTGTTGTAGATCAAGATGAAGCAGTAAATCAGTGGTGCACCCAGCGGGTGGGCCAAGGGAACCTCCCCCCTCCAAAGAAATAGAAATTGCATTATGAATATTGAATGTACATTATAAATATTTTTATCCGTTCAACTCGCCCCCCCCCACCCCCAAGATTAAATCCTGGGTGCGCCACTGCAGTAAATTATCCAACTCAATTCTTAAATTCCCTTGATTTATCTGGATTGCTACCACACAACATTAATCTGAAGTTTTGTGTTCCTATCATTCTTCTTAGAAACATTGACACACCCCGTCTTTGCAATGGTACCAGATTGACAGTCAAGAGATTATTAAACAATATAATTAAAGCAACAATTTTAAGTGGTAAATTCAAAGGGGAGGATGTGCTAATTCTACGTATATCAATGATACCAACAGATATGCAATTCCAATTCAAATGATTGCAATTTCCGATTAAACTGGCTTTTGGAATAACGATAAACAAATCACAATGTGGGCATTGCAAGTATGTGGATTGAATTTGCAGAATCCAAATTTTCCTGATGGGCAACGTTGCATGCTCCCGTGTAAGAAAACCAAGGGATTCGTTTGTATATACGCCAAATGGAATCACCAAAAACATTGCATATCCAAGAGCATTGCAATGAACTTAAAATTGAATAAAACAGTAATTACAATTTATGTAATCCGAAAAATAAAAATTTTAATGTATGTGTAAATATCTACTTTAAACTAAATACAATAATTGATATCAAACTTTCCATTAGGTTCATTTAATCTATATATATACTATACTCAAATCTAGCAATAGCGGAGCATTGCCGGGTCAGCTAGTAGTATATAAAAAACAGTTCCGTAACTGACTGACTGACAGATAACGCACAGACCAAACCGCTGGACCTAAAAGGCTGAAATTTTGCATGGAGATTCTTCTTATAGTATAGGGGTACACTAAGAAATATTTTGAAAAATTCTTATTATATTTTTTTAATTAAATTTTTAAGATGTTTTGTAACATTTTTTGTATAAAAAATTCCTTAAAAATGAAATCTTTTTCGAATCGTTAACTCTATTTTCTGATTTTTGGTGAAATTTTAAAGATTCATTTTTAGAATTTAATTTATTAAATGCTGATCACGGGGTTTCTTTTCTTTTTGTGATACTAGAAATTAATTTTGCGTCACGTGCATAACGACGAAATAAATTGACAAAAAAAATTGAAATACGGCAGAAGATAAAATTTAACCAGTAGACTGATTGAAATGGAAGTTTGTTAAGAATTTAATTCAAGTTAGTATGCTTTATGGATATTAAACATAGAAATTACTTGTATACATTGACCGTTGTATTTAATTTGAATATTTTCTTGTACATTATTTTGCCTATAAAAAATATCCTTTACGATTTTTTTATAAATATATTTTTTTTTGGCATTAGTTGCATACATTGGCCGTTGCACTTAATTTGAATGTACTCCGTAGCAAAGCACGGGTATTCAGCTCGTTTAACATAATTTGTCAATGTTATAATACTTTCAGTAAAATTATTTCGAATAATTTTAAAGGGACAGTACACCTTAAAAATTTTGACGATTGTGTTTCATTAATAGGCACCCGGATTTATTCTGAAGAATATGGTATCACTTTTTTTGTGATACGACAATTACATCATCAAGAGACATTAAAATAATTGTGAACATCCAAACAGTGATTTTAAGGTAAAATTTTAACTTGGAATGCATTTACCTCGATATAAGATTTTCTGACTTTATGCGCATGATTATCTCAAACACTATTCGAGATAAATGTTGCTTGAAACGTTTTATACATGTTTATATCAACCTTCTTCATAAAATGACCCAAAGGCTTACAGCTAGGTCCTGTTCACATAGGCGTCCGGTAGCAGAAGCGTTAAAGTATTGAAATACATTTAACCAATGACAAACCTCCATACGATTAGCAACGAAATTTTTAACGCCTATGATTGGTTTAATTCCGTCTCAGAGCCATCTTTCCTTTCACGCTTTCGCTACGGGATTCCTATGTGAACAGGAACTTACCGTAGGTAATGGAAAAATTGACGAAAGATTTCATGAGAAAATTTTTGAGAAAAACATTTTTTTTAATTAATTGTTAATCATAAATATTGAAAATAAAGGTAAATAAAAGAATCTACGTCCATATATTAAGCCAAATATTATCTTTAAATTAAAGTGTGTTTAATGTGAATAAATTAAAATTAACATCAGTCACGAGTGCATTGACACATAGTAATTATGAAAATAGGAAATAGTAACAACATGTTAGTTAAGATTTGCTAATTAATTTAAAAATTGTACATCAATATATTTTTGTTGAAACACGTTAATCTATATATATGAAACAGTTCCGTAACTGACTGATTGACTGACTGACATACAACGCACAGGCCAAACCGCTGGACCTAAAGGGCTGAAATTTTGCATGGCGATTCTTCTTATAGTGTAGGGGTGCACTAAGAGAGATCTTTTAAAAATTCTTGTTAGATTTTTTAAATTAAATTTTTAAGCTGTTTTAGAAACTTTTTTTTAAAGTTTGCATTTAAAATAGTAATTTGATGGTTATAAAATTTATATCACGAGAGAGACCTTAAAAATTCCTTTAAACTGAAATCTTTTTTGAATCTTTACCTCCGTTTTGTGATTTTTGGCGAATTTTTGAAGATTAATTTTTAGAATTTAATTTATTAAATGCCGATCACGTGATTTCTTTTTCTGGTACTTAAAATAAATTTATCGTCACGTGCATAACAACTAAATAGACAAGAAAATATTTTTCCCTTGCTAATGTGACAGACGATTGGACATATCCAAAAATATATTAAAATACGATAAAAGATATTATGTTCCTCAAACTGTACTATATTAACTGTACTATATTCTTTAGTATGTCCTATGGCATTTAATTTGAATATTTTCTTCTACATTATTTTGTCTATAAAAATATCCTTTACGATTTTTTTATAATTATATATATTTTTTGTTTTTTTACATCAATTGTATACATTGATCGTCGTATTTATTATAAATATATATATATATATATATATATATATTTATTTAATTTTGCATCAATTGCATACATTGACCGTTGTATTTAATTTGAATTTACTCCATAGCGAAGTGCGGGTTTTCAGCTAGTTTTGATATAAAAGTCCAGAAATTTTCATTAAATTTTGTCCATTGGTTAATGTGTTAAAAATTGTGAAAACTTAGTAAATTTTCTGTCATTATTCGCAAGTGAATGGTGTAGTAATCTCCATAGTATTTAACTTTGGCAAAGAATTCTACCAAGAAATTTAACATTGTTTCAAACGTAATCCTAGAGTACAGAGCTATACTTAATCGTTCCTTTTAATAAGGATTCTCGTGTTGTTCCTAATTTTAGTTGTGAGTCTTATGTGATCTCGCCCTTGGCTTTCTTCACTTATGTAATCAGTGAATTTCTCGCCTGAAAATTGTCTCGTTATCAACTTTTCATGTTAGAATTCAACGTCTCAGTAACAATTAATTCTCGATTCTGTGTTTATTTATCCTTATTTGCTCGGAATATTTATTATTATTTACCTTTGACTAAAACATAGTTTAAAGTAAGGGTTGTATAGATTTTATAGTTACTCGGAACTGAAAGATCATACAATAGAAAATAGGTAAAAGAGCTCTAAATCTATTGAAATAAGTCTGAAGGTAAATTAAACTCACTGTTAATTGAGTAATAATTATTAATTGAGCTTAATTTACAATTATTTATAAGAAATATATTAAAAAGAATTTTTCTCCAATAAAGGAAACATATTCGATGTGAAAGAAATTTTACTCGAACGTTTTTATGTAAAATGTAGAAACTGTTTAAAAATTACGTAAATAACTGTTTAAAAATAAGAGCTCTAAATCTAGTGAAATAACTCTGAAAGTAAATTAAACTCGCTGCTAATAGAGTAATAATTATTAATTGAGCTCAATTTACAGTTATTTATAAGAAATATTTTAAAAAGTGTTTTTACTCAATGAAAGGAAAAGCTTCCATGTGAAAGAGATTTTGCTCGAACGTAATTATGTAAGATGAAGAAACTGTTTAAAAATTACGTAAATAACTGATTAAAAATAAGAGCTCTAAATCTAGTGAAATGAGTCTGAAAGTAAATTTAAAATAAATATTTATTGAGCAATAATTATTAATTAAGCTTAATTTACAATTATTTATAAAGAAATATTTTAAAAAGCGTTTTTCCCTATTAAAAGAAAACAGTTAGCTTCAATGTGAAAGAGATTTTACTCGAATATTTCCATGTAAAATGAAGAAACTGTAAAATGAAGAACTGTTTAAAAATAAGACCACTAAATCAAGTGAAATAAATCTGATGGTAAATTAAGCTCAATGTTATTTGAGTAATAATTATTAATTCAGCTTAATTCTACTCGAAAGTTTTTAAGTAAAATAAATAAAAGTGTTAAAAATTACGCAAAAAACCATTTAAAAATTAGAGCAATAAATTTAGTGAAATAAGTGTGAATGTTAATTTAACTCACTGTTAAGTGAGTAATAATTATTATTTAGCTTAATTTACAATTATTTATTAGAAATATTTTAAAAGGTTTTTCCCCTAATAAAGGAAACAGTTATCTTCAATGTGAATGAGATTTTACTCGAACATTTTTATATAAAATGAAGAAACTGTTTAAATATTTCCATTAACTTGAAGTTATCAGGGTAAGGCTGAGTTTTGTAAATCTGGTTTCTGCAACATTCTGAGAACATATGGAGAGGTTTCAAAGTTATTTTATTTTCACCCTCGCAATTAGTGACAAATTCCTTTTTCCTAAATCCTCTATAAAATTTGACATTTCTAAATTTTTACAAGTAGCTATTAGTTACCAATAAAGTAAGATTTTTAATTTAGACATTTTCTTTGCAACACACTTTACATTATTGGAGATTATATATATATATATATATATATATATATATATATATATATATATATATATATATGCATTGAAACTGTTCTAATGAGCCACCCCTATTCGACGGCCACTTCTCTAAACGGCCATATTTTGTTCACATCTGATTAAAGACTCCATAGAGGCAATATTTTGAAGAAACTCCTTTTCCACGGTCACTCCTCAAAACGGCCAATTTTTTCGGAACCATAACTGGCCGGCATACAGAGGTTTCACTGTATATAGATAGGTAGAACGAAAGATAAATATGTATATGTGTGAGTATGTATATGTGTTATTAATTGACTGTTAATTTCACCCTGAAAAGTTATAGACTGGCCTCACCCCATGCATTTTCCATAAACGTGCAGATTGCTTTCACAGAAGAGAGTTCTGGTTTTTATCTCTCTCTCCCTGTCTCTCTGTGTATATATATATATATATATATATATATAGTATATGTGTGTAATATATCCATCACATTCTTCCTTAAAATGAACCCTAAAAAGTAAAACTAGCTCATATTTACATGGCTGGAGCTAAACTCAGCCTGAAAGGAATTAAAATTTTGAAGCAGTCGGGTCGAATCGTTTTATTAGAGCAATAAAAAGTACGTTCATCCATGTTAGATGCTTGGAAGCGAAGATACCACCTTTCAACCTTAAGCGAGAGAGGCGAAAAAAACATGTGGCTGTTATTTTGTACGATCAGCAGAATATTGGGGCTGGCGATGCGAACCTACGCCTTTCTCCAGACGTATACACGCGTATGAATGCAAGGCATGCGATTTATGGAAAGCTCTGTGTTGCTATGGGTTTTTAGCGATAAAGTAAGATTACTGCGGATTGGATTTAGGAAAGGGAATTTAAGTACTAGCATGGAGGGCCTAGTATTTATTTTATTATATATATATATATATATATATATATATATATATATATCTAATATATAAAAATGAATGTTTGTATCTCTGTAATTGTATAGAAATCCACAGTTTAGGAGCAACGATCGTGAAATTTTACATACAGGCGTCTTTAAAAACAGCCGAGGGTCTGAAGAACTTCAAAAATCGAAATTAATTACCTTTGATTTTTAATTAATAAAAAACCAAGAATTTTGAAACTAAATGTAAGCTGTCACACTTTGTGGAATCACCCCTCTGAATATGGCGTCCGCGTTAGGGTTAGCTGGCAAACAGCGAGCGAAAAGATAAAAATAAATAAAATCAAAAAGTTTCAAGTTATATATAAAACCAGAATAATAAATGAAAATAATAATCTTTCAAGTCAGATTTTATACTCTAAAATAAATCGGATCCAACGGCATATTGACACTACCACACGCGATGGAAAATTCAAATCAACCACGCTAAGTGTCACGAGATCTTTTTTAAGCGCTACTACAACCCCCCTTGCTTATGTCTTTGTGTCTATTGAAGAGTTGAAGACTAAACTTCTATCCTGCTAACTTATTTCTGACTTAAAAGTCCTCTCACTCCATAAATACATGTATATTCACCAACCCATAGCAACTTTCCAGTAAACTTAGTCAAATATTTTCCTCTTTACGCAACAAAGTAGCATGTCATTGTGGCGCATTCAGTAAAAGCGTTCATTTACCATGCTACACGCCGCGGGTTCAAATACGGATCTATCACATTTTGCTAAACCTGTATTTTCAGCTTTTTTATAGAGGCTTTTTTATTTCAGCTTTTATTTTATTATTTTTTAAATTATTATTATTATTATTATTATTTATTTATTATTTTTTTAATTATTTTTATTTTATTTTATTATTTTTAAAAATTATTATTTTTATTTTATTTTATTTTTCATATTATTAATGTGTATAACATTTCGTATACTTTTTTTTCTATGTTATTTATACTGTGTTTAGTTTTTTAATGGATTTTGGTAGGTTTATTATAAATTTATATATTTTATGTTTTACTTTTCAGGATTTTTTGTCCAATGATAAAGGCTAAATCTTTTCTATGTTATTTATACTGTATTTAGTTTTTAAATTGATTTTGGTTAACAAACATTCGACAATTTGACATTTTTACTTTTCAGCTTTTAGTGGTTTATTATAAATGTATATATTTTATGCTTTACTTTTCAGGGTTTTTTTGCTCCAATGATGAAACGCTAAATCTAGCTGAATTCTGAAGAAATTATTGTAAATTTATGGTTTTTTATGTTGGGTTTTCTTTTTATTCATGCGTATAACATTTGACATGCTTTTTATTCTATGTTATTTATACTGTACTTAGTTTTTAAATTGATTTTGGTTAACAAACATTCTTAAAATCCCGGGCAACGCCGGATAAATTATCACCTGTGTAGGTTGATAATTTATAAATTTTAAAACCGTTACCACATGTATATTTACAGATCCACAAGAACTTTCCAATATTTTTAATTAATAAATAACCAACAACTTTTTCTCGATTCACAGGTGTTCAGTAGATGGCGCCACTATTTTAAACTTTTAGTATTCTAACCATAAGACAAAAAAATATATTTTTTTAAAAATCGTAAGGGATATTTTTATAGACAAAATAATGTAGAAGAAAATATTGAAATTAAATCTAATAGGACATACTAAAGAATATAGTACAGTTTGAGGAACATATCTTTTACTGTATTTTAATATTTTTTGGATAATGTCCAATCGTTTGCCGCATTAGCAAGAAAAAAAAATATTTTTTTTTGTCTATTTCGTTGTTACGTGACGATAAATTTATTTAAAGTACCAGATAAAGATCACATGATCAGCGTTTAATAAATTAAATTGTAAAGATTAATCTTTAAAAATTCACCAAAAATTAGAAAATAGAGGTAAAGATTCGAAAAGAATTTCATTTTAAAGGAATTTTTATGATCTTTTTCGTGATATAAATTTTACAACCGTCAAATTATTATTTTAAATGCAAACTTAAAAAAAGTTACAAAAACAGATTAAAAATTTAATTTAAAAAAATCTAAGAAATTTTTTTCAAAAATCTTTATTAGTGCACCCCTACATTATAAGAAGAATCGCCATGCAAAATTTCAGTCCTTTAGGTTCAGCGGTTTGGTCTGTACTTTGTATGTCAGTCAGTCAATCAGTCAGTTAGTCAGTTACGGAACTGTTTTATATATATAGATTTTTATTACTATTTTTATATCGTAACGTTTACTTCATGCGCACACATTATTTTCCTATGCTTATTTTTATTATCTTTATAATAAGCGTAATTTTTATGATTTTAAACAACAATCGTTTTTAACTGGCATTCAATTGGCTGTTAAAACTTTATATTTACACCCTATTTAAAAGAAGTAGGGTGTAAATTGTAGGGTGGAAAGTTGGTAAAATCAAAATTTTGTGCAATGTATTTAATTTCTCGATTAAAAGTAGTTTTTTTCTAAAAATTAATTTATTTCGCTTGAAAAGCTAAATATTTTATGCACGCGGTTTATATTATTATTACTATCTTTATATCGTAACGTTAACTTCATGCGCGAGCATTATTTTTTTATGCTTTTTTTATTATTATCTTTATAATAGCTTTATTTTCATATGGTTTTAAACAACTATCGTTTTTATTCATATTATGTTGGTTTTTTATTAATTAAAAATTAAGGGTAATTAATTTCGATTCCGGAAGTTCTTATCTTTATTTTCATATGCTTTTTCATTTACGAATTATTCAAATGTTGGTTAAAAAACTTTTGCGTAATTTATATATTTGTGTGTGTTTAATTATTGAAATTAATAAATTTATATTTCTGGAGAGGATGTTTCAGTTTTTAGTGGTACTATGATGAAAGGCTGAATATACCAAAATTCTGATGAGTTTATTATGGAGAGAAGAGGAATTTAATATGTAGAGGATGTTTATAGGAGTTAAATGTGGAGAGGAGTTGAATGGTTTGCAGCCCTCAATCAAACACTTCATTTTTTAAGAGGCAACGCTGCAGTCATATCATTGTTCTATTGGAAATTTCTGCTGAACCTGTAATTGCAGCTTCTTTTTTTTTACCCCAATGATGAAAGGCTGATTCTAGCTGAATTCTGAGGAGTTTATTATAAATTTATATATTTATAGATTTCACAAGGATTTTTTCTGTTATTTATACTGTGCTTAGTTTTAAATTAATTTTGGTTAACAAACATTAGAGAATTTGACATTTTTACTTTTCAGATTTTAGTATTACAATGATGAAAGGCTGAAAATCTGAGACGTGTATAACATTTCACATATATTTTTTATGTTATTTATACTGTGTTAATTTTTAAATTGATTTTGGTTAACAAAAAACATTCTTAAAATCCCGGGCATCGCCGGGTACTTCAGCTAGTATATATATATAATCTTCACCCATCAACATTTTGATAAACATAAAAAAAGGGCAGATACCCTTTTTATTGGGTTAGAAACGATACACAAAGTCCCTGATGGTTTTAAACTCAAGCCTAATCAACTGTCTAATGATGTGGTTTTATCATTCCGTAAAATCATTTATCATTAGGACTTTTTTCAAGAACTATATTTTAAAAAAACGGTTACTATACAGCTGCACTATGAACCATATTTCGAGCGATAATTAATTAGGGATTTTCGAAAATTCGTCCTTCATAATTACTTTCGAAAGCTCTAATGTTATCATGATTCCACTGATTAATTGAAGTCAAATGATAGCTAATCATTCATCTAAGAGTATAATTTTTTTAGTTAATTTTTATATTCCCCATCAGCGACGGTAGCTTTATTGAGCATTTTGAAAACTTTTAACAAAGTTCATTAAATAATACGCTCTCGAATAATTTCCTATCTTTAAATAAAATGATATTAATCAAATGTTAGGTAAATAAGACGTAAATAAAATCCGAATTTTTAAAGCAAGAAAAAGTATCGCTATTGTATACTGTAAAGTATGAAATACAATTAAAGTAGAAATACAATTTCTGTAAACAGTGTATTAAATTGTTGCATCTGAAAACTTTATTTTTGTATTTAGTTTTGTATTTACATATGCCTATATTACCAATAGAATCATATGTATCAACATGTTCCTATTGGTTAGATGCATTCTATTATTAATTTCCATTTGCTCTGTATAGTGAATTTTAAAGAGAGAGTAACTAGCTAAAACTAACCAGCATAGTTATAAACAGATTCAAATGGCAAATATTGAACTGAAAAGAACTGGGAACAACTTCGATACAGGACCCCATTGGCGATATTTTATATTGGCGACTTCTTTTGTCGCCTAGCCAAACATCGCATAGTTAATATCGTATGAATTACATGGAAATTTAATTTTGAAAAATATGAATAAAGATAATGCAATATAAATTAAAACATAATACAATTAAGGTAAACTTTGTAGATCCGCAAATTATAGATAAATCTACACAGAAAGGCAAGGTTAAATCAAAATAAAAAATAAATAAGCATAAAGCGATACAACTTGGTTTCCGACACGCGACTCTGGCAGGGTTGCCGAAACGAATTCTGTGTATACCATATTGCCAGTATACGAGGTTCAAAATGGCGTATTCCATCGGGTTACAATTTGGAAAATGGTTTATTTCTTTTTAAAACACACGCGACTGTGGCAGAGTTGCCGAAACGAATTCTAGGGTACGAAATGCGACAATTATAAAATGTAAAAAGTCGCCAATACAAAATATCGCCAATGGGGTCCTATATCAAAGCTGTACAGAGATCTGCACTGGGATGTTGCTTAGAGGAAAAATTTGATATTTTATTAAAATATCTATACTTATAAAACAGTTCCGTAACTGACTCACTGACTGACTCACTGGCTGAATTACAACACACAGACCAAACTGCTGGACCTAAAGAGCTGAAATTTTGCATGGCAATTCTTCTTATAGTGTAGGGGTGCACTAAGAAAGATTTTTCAAGAATTCTCCTTAGATTTTTTAAAATTAAATTTTTCAGCTGTTTTTTAACTTTTTTAAAGTTTGCATTTAAAATAATAATTTGAGGATTACAAAATATATATCACGAGAAAGATCATAAAACTTCCTTTAAAATGAAATATTTTTCGAATCTTTACCTCTATTTCCTGATTTTTGGTGAATTTTTAAAGATTCATTTTTTGAATTTTATTTATTAAATGCTGACCAAGCGATTTCTTTTTCTGGTACTTTAAATAAATTTATCGTCAAGTGCATAACAACTAAATAGACGAAAAATATATTTTGTTCCTCTTGATAATGCGGCAGATCATTGGACATTATCCAAAAAAATATTAAAATACAGTAAAATAAATGTTCTAAAACCTGCACTGTATTAACTGTACTATATTCTTTAGTATTCTTTATATTAGATTTAATTTGAATATTATCTTCTACATTATTTTTGTCTATAAAAATATCCCTAACGATTTTCGTATAAATATATATATATATATATATATATATATATATATATATATATATATATATATTTTACATCAATTGTATACATTGATCGCCGTATTTATTATATATATATATATATATAAATATTTATTTATTTTTTTATTTTTTGCATTAATTGCATACATTGACCGTTGTATTCAATTTGAATGTACTCCGTAGCGAAGTGCGGGTTTTCAGCTAGTCTAAGCATATAAGCCTTAATACGAGGGTCACACTGAAATGTTTGAAATACGGCTAAATGGTACAAGTTAAACTTGACAACTCTTAGGAATGTTCAAAGCACTTCCCTCCAAGATCAATGCACTATCGTAGGCGAACTTTCCAAAGATTAAATGCTTCGAGGCATCCATTTCTTGGAATAGATGAAAAATATGCTTTTAAAGCCCCGTCAATCTCATCTTCAGAATGAAAACGACACCCACGTAATTTTTTTTTAGATTGAAAGATAGCCAAGTCTCACATAGCAAGATTAAGTTGATTGTTCTATCACTTTGATGTTTTTATGTTCAAGAAATTCGATTGTAATTCTTGCTGTATGAGAAGATGCGTTGACATGGTAATGCATGAGTCCCCTAAAATTCACCTCTTGAAGAATTTCTGGAAGACACTAAGTGGTGTATCAGTTAGTTGTAACCGTCTTCTGTCCGACTAGCTTCATGGATTTGACCAGCCCTGTATTTCTGGAAGAATTGAAAATCATAGCTCGATAATGCTCTTGCGTCAACTCCATTTTCTCTTCTTTAAAAATTTATTCTACGATAACTAAATTGCAATTGTTGCCACAAACTATCGTCTATAGATAAACACTTCAAATTTCAATATCCAACCACAAATTATTTTGCCGCAAATCGTCTGCGCTTGTCTCAAAAATTTCAGTTTTACCCTGGTATAAATTATAAGGGCCTGTTCACATAGGAGTCCGGTTGCGGAAGCTTTAAATTATTTAAATATATTTAACCAATGGCAAACCTCCAAACGACTAGAAACGAAATTTTTAACGCCTATGATTGGTTTATTTCCGTCTCAGTGCCATCTTTCCTTTTACGCTTCCTCTACTGGACTCCTATATGAACAGGTACTAAATTATCTATTCTTAGAAATGTTTCTAAAGTGCTGCCCAATAAAATATCATGGAAAATATTACATGAAAATAGGGATTTTGATATTAGTTAAAATGTTTATTAAAGTTATATAATTATCTCAAATGTGTTTGAGAGCACAAAAAGATTATTTGTATTAGCACTTTTTTTTTCCTTAAACTACACAATCTTACTTTTTAATTGATTTTTAATATGAACTTTACATCCCCTCTTTAAATATTTCAATCATTTGATGGGTGGAAATAGAAAGCACGTTATAATGTGTACTTAAATAATTTTGAAAATTATACATTTTCATTGGTTCTATTTTTACCATGTTTTTATTAATTCGCTTTCTTGTTTGTGTGTGTGTTTGTCCAGTACAAATCTGGCAATCGATTTTTAACTAACTTCCCGACTAACTAGACAATTGAAACTTTTAGAATAGCTCAGAACACGATGACAATGCATTCTTTTAATACTTTTAGCCATCTTTAAGGAGCATAGAATTCTTTTTCAGTTAATTTTGTTTTGTAGACTGGTGCAGCCATCTATCGGCCGGGATGGGAGCGAAAAGTTAAACGCAAGTTAACTTCCAATTAAATTCATTTTCTTTCAAGTTGATGGGATAATTCATCAAAAAAATTTTAAAAGGTGATTATTAATGCATAGAATTGTCAAGTTTATATGATTCAACAGAAAATTTAAAAACATGGTATATGGTTTTTCTTTATCTTGTAATTATTACCATTTTTTTATTAACTCGCTTTCTTGTTTGTTTGTTTGTGTGTGTGTTTGTCCAGTACAAATCTCGCAATCGATTTTTAACTAACTTCCCGACTAGCTAGACATTTGAAACTTTTACAATAGCTCAGAACACGATGACAATGCATTATATTGATACTTTTAGCCATCTTTAAGCAGAATTGAATTAATTTTCAGTTTGTTTTGTTTTGCAGACTGGTGCAGCCATCTATCGACCAGGACGGGAACGAAAAGTTAAACGCAAGTTGACTTCCAATTATTTTTATATATCTGATTTCTCTCAAGGTAATATCTGATTTCTCTCAAGGTATTTAAGTTGCTTAATCAACACTGTTTTCTTTGACAACTTCATTGTAAGGGAAAGTTCTGTACATTTCAATATTGACCTCTTCGTCCATCACACTAGATGATGTTGACGCAGTGAACAGATTATCCAACCAGCATCTAAAGAAACCACTCATAACTGTCCCAGAACAATTGCTTCTACAGTAGCTAGCCTAAAAACTAATCGCTTCAAGGGTATGAAAATACGCCATCACGGCAAAAGAACCTTTATGAACTGTAGAAATTGTCCAGATATCCAGCTTTCCCCAGAACCTATCTTCTCTTCTTCAGACACAGTCACCTGATCTGGCAGCTGTTGTTACCAAGGCTGTTGAGTCAGCTGTAGCTCGCAGCTGTTGAACGCCATTTGCATTTCATCGAATATATTTGCTCACAAACTACTGGAACTCGTTTAAAACTTTCGGGCTCAGTGTAGTTCACAGTTAAATAAAAAAATTACGTAATTTATTCTACTTAAATTTATTCTACCATAGCTAAATTGCAATTGTTGCCACAAATTATCGTCTGCGGACATAAGAGTTCAAATTTGAATATCCGACCAATAATTTTTTTTTAAAAACATATCGTCTGCGCTTGTTTCAATTTCAGTGTTACGGTCGTATAAATTATAACTTATCTCTTCTTAAAACATATTTGTAAAGTGTTGCAGAATAAAATATTATACAAAAAATTACATGAAAATAGGGATTTAGTTACTGGTGAAAAATAAATACTAACCTCAAGAGTAAAGTTACGACTGAAATATTATATTTTCTTATCCATTTACTGAAAAACATTTAAATAACTCAAAACAAATATTTCTTGGAAAAACATCAATTTAAATTAAATGGCGTTATCGAATTTACTATATTATTTCCTTTTTTTATACGACATAGTAGTTGTTTGAATTGTACTTATAGGAGAAAACAGTACAATCTGATTTTACCTAAGGTCTTAAAAATGTTTAATCCGTCTTCTTCTATTACACTGAAAAAGATTAACGCTATTTGCACTGCATTTTAGCCATTCGACAGAACGTATTAGCTTAAACTGGTATTCTGATGAACGAGAGATTAAGCTGTTATGTGTTAAGCACTTATTACACTCTGCCTTTTAAGTAGGGTATTTTGTTGTGCATACAGCGTTAACTTTAATGGGTTCTCTGCAACCAGTTTCCACAATGAAGAAACTTTCTGGTTAAGTCAAAAGCAGCAGGTGAATGGCATGAAAAAGTATGGTTGATATGAAAACTGTTTAAAAAGGGGCAGAAGATTTACGAAATGACTATCAATATGGTCTAATTCTCAACCACAAAAACCCAAATAATGTTAGAAAAAGAAATTTTCTTTCTTTATACATATAAAGAACATATCTTTAAATATGTATAAAAATCTTTAAATATATATAAAAATGGAAATTATAAATCTATAAATAATTTCCAAATTAGCAGTTTAGAATTTATATGATTAACTGCTAATTTTGAGTTTGTGTGCAGCATTACTTTTAAGCTATCAATAGGAAACTGAAAAAATTACACTCATATGTATATTTTATGGTACTCTACATTTTGAAACCAGAAAAATGTGCAATTCTGCAATACATTTTTTATGGGGGAAAATTATGCAAATAATTGGGATAATTTTTAAAGTTTTTAAATTTACTTAATTTCTTATAGAAAAACATTTAAAAGATGGCATTTCCTCGATAAAGTATAAATTAAAATTACAGCAATTACCTCAATTTGCCGATTTTACTTCTTTTACTGCAAAGAAAACGGTAAGGTTCAATTTAAAAACATTATATTTGATAATATTGAATCGCTCGGATACCTACCTCATGTTTGACCACTTAGTTACCTCATTCAGACTTGAGCGGGGGTGTCTGTTCTTGATTTCACTGAGATATCAAAAGCTAGACTATTATTTTCTATCACTCCACTACTATTTTTCGGCAGTTTCTTCGCTTTTTAACGGGGGGGGGGGGGATCACCTAAAAACATTAAAAAAACTCAATTTTTTAATTATGATTTAATTTTGAAGAATGGAATGTAAGAAATCTTTTAAAAAAACGGAGTCCATACTATAATATTACAACATAAAAATAATTTTTTATATACCATGTTTTTAAATTTTCTGTTGAATCAATTAAACTTGACAATTCTATGTATTAATAAATACTTTTTAAATTTTTTTTGGTGAATTATCCCATCAACTTGAAAAAAATTGAAGTTAATTGAAATTTAACTTGAGTTTAATTTTTCGTTCCCGTCCCGGCTGATAGATGGCTGCACCAGTCTACAAAACAAAATTAGCTGAAAAAGTATTCAATTCTGCTTAAAGATGGCTAAAAGTATTAAAAGAATGGATTGACATCGTGTTCTGAGCTATTCTAAAAGTTTCAAATGTCTAGCTAGTCGGGAAGTTAGTTAAAAATCGAATGCAAGATTTGTACTGGATAAACTCACACACACAAACAAACAAGAAAGCGAGATAATAAAAACATGGTAATTAGAACCGATTTTATGGCCAAATGTGTAAAGCTAATAGTAAAGAAATTTATAGAAACTTTTTACTTTAAATGACATTTTCTAAAAACTGTTATTTTCAAACGTGTGCCCACTATTTCTTCAAAACTAATAGTCACAAATTACTAAAATTTTGTATGCATGTATATCTAGTATGTTTATATAATTTCTACCTAAATTTAGGTAATTTGATATTAATTATTTTTTATAGCAATTTTTTGTGAAAATAATTTATATTTCTTGTACATTACAAGACATTTGCCTGAAATATATTTTTATGTGAAATATGGTAATTATCTATACTAATATATAAAGAGAGAGGGGATTTTGTACGTGGAGGGTAATCTTCAGAACCACTGTACCTATTTGAAAAATTCTTTCACTGTTTGAAAGGTACATTATTCCAGATGGTCATAGGCTATATATTATGTCTATCTAATCAGTAGAAATAAAGTTAGGGGCTTAATCCTAACAATCTCCATTGTTACCGCTACTGTCCTCTACCGCTTTTTGTGGCGAAGTCTTCAACGATCCTTAGCGTGGTGCTATCTATACTAATATATAAAGAGAGAGGGGATTTTGTACGTGGAGGGTAATCTTCAGAACCACTGTACCTATTTAAAAAATTCTTTCACTGTTTGAAAGGTACATTATTCCAGATGGTCATAGGCTATATATTATGTCTATCTAATCAGTAGAAATAAAGTTAGGGGCTTAATCCTAACAATCTCCATTGTTACCGCTACTGTCCTCTACCGCTTTTTGTGACGAAGTCTTCAACGATCCTTAGCGTGGTGCTATCTATACTAATATATAAAGAGAGAGGGGATTTTGTACGTGGAGGGTAATCTTCAGAACCACCCTACCTATTTGAAAAATTCTTTCACTGTTTGAAAGGTACATTATTCCAGATGGTCATAGGCTATATATTATGTCTATCTAATCAGTAAAAATAAAGTTAGGGGCTTAATCCTAACAATCTCCATTGTTACCGCTACTGTCCTCTACCGCTTTTTGTGGCGAAGTCTTCAACGATCCTTAGCGTGGTGCTATCTATACTAATATATAAAGAGAGAGGGGATTTTGTACGTGGAGGGTAATCTTCAGAACCACTGTACCTATTTGAAAAATTCTTTCACTGTTTGAAAAGTACATTATTCCAGATGGTCATAGGCTATATATTATGTATATCTAATCAGGAGAAATAAAGTTAGGGGCTTAATCCTAACAATCTCCATTGTTACCGCTACTGTCCTCTACCGCTTTTTGTGGCGAAGTCTTCAACGATCCTTAGCGTGGTGCTATCTATACTAATATATAAAGAGAGAGGGGATTTTGTACGTGGAGGGTAATCTTCAGAACCACTGTACCTATTTGAAAAATTCTTTCACTGTTTGAAAGGTACATTATTCCAGATGGCCATAGGCTATATATTATGTATATCTAATCAGTAGAAATAAAGTTAGGGGCTTAATCCTAACAATCTCCATTGTTACCGCTACTGTCCTCTACCGCTTTTTGTGGCGAAGTCTTCAACGATCCTTAGCGTGGTGCTATCTATACTAATATATAAAGAGAGAGGGGATTTTGTACGTGGAGGGTAATCTTCAGAACCACTGTACCTATTTGAAAAATTCTTTCACTGTTTGAAAGGTACATTATTCCAGATGGTCATAGGCTATATATTATGTCTATCTAATCAGTAGAAATAAAGTTAGGGGCTTAATCCTAACAATCTCCATTGTTACCGCTACTGTCCTCTACCGCTTTTTGTGACGAAGTCTTCAACGATCCTTAGCGTGGTGCTATCTATACTAATATATAAAGAGAGAGGGGATTTTGTACGTGGAGGGTAATCTTCAGAACCACTGTACCTATTTGAAAAATTCTTTCACTGTTTGAAAGGTACATTATTCCAGATGGTCATAGGCTATATATTATGTCTATCTAATCAGTAGAAATAAAGTTAGGGGCTTAATCCTAACAATCTCCATTGTTACCGCTACTGTCCTCTTCCGCTTTTTGTGGCGAAGTCTTCAACGATCCTTAGCGTGGTGCTATCTATACTAATATATAAAGAGAGAGGGGATTTTGTACGTGGAGGGTAATCTTCAGAACCACTGTACCTATTTGAAAAATTCTTTCACTGTTTGAAAGGTACATTATTTCAGATGGTCATAGGCTATATATTATGTCTATCTAATCAGTAGAAATAAAGTTAGGGGCTTAATCCTAACAATCTCCATTGTTACCGCTACTGTCCTCTACCGCTTTTTGTGACGAAGTCTTCAACGATCCTTAGCGTGGTGCTATCTATACTAATATATAAAGAGAGAGGGGATTTTGTACGTGCAGGGTAATCTTCAGAACCACTGTACCTATTTGAAAAATTCTTTCACTGTTTGAAAGGTACATTATTCCAGATGGTCATAGGCTATATATTATGTCTATCTAATCAGTAGAAATAAAGTTAGGAGCTTAATCCTAACAATCTCCATTGTTACCGCTACTGTCCTCTACCGCTTTTTGTGGCGAAGTCTTCAACGATCCTTAGCGTGGTGCTATCTATACTAATATATAAAGAGAGAGGGGATTTTGTACGTGGAGGGTAATCTTCAGAACCACTGTACCTATTTGAAAAATTCTTTCACTGTTTGAAAGGTACATTATTCCAGATGGTCACAGGCTATATATTATGTATATCTAATCAGTAGAAATAAAGTTAGGGGCTTAATCCTAACAATCTCCATTGTTTCCGCTACTGTCTTCTACCGCTTTTTGTACCGAAGGTTTCAATGATCCTTATCGTGGTGCTATCGCGGTGGGCTTTTGTTCTGAAGCTAGCGGTTCGAACCTAGCCGTTCTCCGGCACGCCTTTTACTTTAAAAAATTTTATTTTAATTATTAACTATCATAAAATTAATTTAATGTATTATTTAGGTTATTATTAAGGTAAAAAAACATTTACATTTTATTGGCTATCAACTGGAAATTTATTGGTAAAATATTTTGTTCAACCCGGACAAAGTCGGGACGGGCCGCTAGTTTTAGATAAAAGTATAATCTATGTCCTATATTGTTACGAATTTTACTAGTCTATGGTAATCTAACCAAATATGAGATATATTGCCAGATTGGCGATGGATTTGGTGACATATTTTGGTCGTCAAATTTGGCGAAATGGAGGACATGCCTGGTTTACAGTATCATTTAAAAATTACGATTTAGATTTAAAATTGGTGCTAAGGTTGATGTCTAAAAGCATGTGTTCTAATTACAATGTTTTTATTAACTTGCTTTCTTCTTTGTGTGTGTGTTTGTCCAGTTCAAACCTTGCAATCGATTTTTAACTAACTTCCCGACTAGCTAGACATTTGAAACTTTTAGAATAGCTCAGAAGACTATGACAATGCACGGAATTTTTTTTACAATTAAGGTAAGAGAAACAATAGTTTCCAATAGTTTTTCCAATAGTTGTTTACATTACGGTAGGTAAAAGTATTTTAATTTTTCAGTGTTTTGTAACGATTTTAAGTTTTAAAAATTACTATATTTTTGCAACTATTTTCAGTTATTAAAATTTGAAATCGAACTCACTGCTTGGCGCGATTTTTGAAAATCGCGCCAAGGATTGGGCGGTTCTTCACTTTCCCCTTCTAATTTAACACAATACGCCTTTTTCACGAATATATCATAAGACATATCAAATAAAATTACCCTTACCACATTCAGTAATAAATGAGGCAAGACCCCCAATGTTTCACCAAGCAAAATAGAACAGCCGTAGAATGCACTTACATTAACACCCGTAGCATGTGGATGTTTTTCATTCTCCGACGCCATTTTCTCTCCGACTCCATTTTCACAGTTCTTTTATTCCTCGCTGTTCTTTTGAGTTCACTGTAGGAACATCAGTGGTGGACGGCATGTGAAGCTTCAACAGCGACTGGTTGCGTCTCCTATTCTGGAATTATGGCGTCCCTTTCGCCATTTTCTCGAAACCTTCTGCTATAGATGATGTATACGTATTTGTAGAATTCTCCGATGTCTTCATCTAATCGGTTATTAACATCAGATCGCTCCACTGTGCAACTTCAATTTCACGGAATCTTGTCACTTTCATCTTCCTTTTCGAGTTGTTATTTACAGACACTATTTTGTAGTCGTTATTTCGTGATACGTGGCATTCTCACGCTTGTAATCCTACCAAGTTTTAAAATATGTAGTACCATTTATACAATTAATAAAATTTCTATTTAAAAACATGTATTAGTTCTTCGTTAACATAAATATGTACTACTAGCTGAAAACCCGCACTTCGCTACGGCGTACATTCAAATTAAATTCAACGGTCAATGCATGCAATTAATGCCAAAAAATATAAATATATATATATATATTTATAATAAATACGACGATCAATGTCTACAATTGATGTAAAAAAAAACATATTTATAAAAATATCGTAAGGGATATTTTTATAGACAAAATAATGTCTAATCGTCTGCCGCAGTAGCAAGAAAAAAAATATTTTTTGTCTATTTAGTTGTTATGAACGTGACGATCATTTTATTTAAAGTACCAGAAAAAAGAAATCACGTGATCGGCATTTAATAAATTAAATTCTAAAAATTAATATTTAAAAATTCACCAAAAATCAGAAAATGGAGGTAAAAATTCGAAAAAGATCTCATTTTAAAGGAATTTTTATGATCTTTCTCGTGGTATAAATTTTATTAACGCTCAATTTATTATTTTAAATGCAAACTTAAAAAAAGTTACTAAAATAGCTTAACCCGCGAGCACTCGCACCGGCTATGACATACCCAATCCATTTTCATTCAATGTTTTTGTTATTTTCTTCTTATCGGATTAGGCTGAAATTTCGCGTAGCTGCATTCAATATCACATTCTTTCAGCGGGGTTAAAAACTAGTTCTGCTCTAAAAATAGGTTTTGAGAAAAATATTTCGGGGGGGTATGTCATACCCGTGCGAGTCCTCGCGTCAGTAAGATCTTTACTTTTTTCTGTCAGTTTAGCACATCGTGGCACGCTTTTTGAATTACGGCGAGCAAATTAAACAATTGCGACACCTTCTAGAGATTGTTTCTAGTGATGATAAACTTTTATCCGAAGATAATTATGCCTGTGAGGATGGAGAATACTGTAGCAATCACGATTCTTCAACTGAAATTAAGACAGAAACCGAAGATAAAAGGTCGCTGTCAACAGCCGATTTTTATATTGGTAAAGATAAAATTACAAAATGGCTGAAGAAAAAATACCGGCAAAATGTAAGGAAGCCTTCAAGGAACGTAATTAGCAAGCTTCCAGGTAATACACATTCAAGATATGTCGCTTCTCCCGTAGATACATGGAATGTTCTCTTCGATAGCAACATGCTAAATATGATGGTGCCTCAAACAAAAACAACTTATTCGAGCATTTCAATGGAACTGGAAATCACTAACAGTGAACCGCCTGCAAAAAAACTCATAACAAAATATAAACGATGTTAAATTTGCCCAAGTAATAAGGACAGAAAAACAAATTTTAAGTGCCAAAAATAGGAAAAATGTCTCTGTGTTGAACATCAGTATGTAGTTTGTAAAAATTGTCGATAAAAAATGTAATTATTATTAAAATTCACTAAAAATCTTTAATTTATTATTTTATGCTCTTTAGATACGTAAGGTTTGCATATAAAAAACATTAATTGATTTTTAAATAGCAGAAATAAAGTAGGGTATTAGATAACCGGCGCGAGTCCTCGTGTTCGAAATTGGGCGCGAGTGCTCACGGGTTAAGAATTTAATTTTAAAGAATCTAAGAAGAATATTTCATAAATCTTTCTTAGTGCACCCCTACACTATAAGAAGAATCCCCATTCAAAATTTCAGCCCTTTAGGTCCAGCGGTTTTGTCTGTGCGTTATCTGTCAGTCAGTCAATGAGTTAGTTACGGAATTGTTTTATGTATATAGCTTATACAATATTCCAAGAGGAATTGCATAATTCTTCTAACCGGTTACATCCTATTTCCTAGACCTTTTTTACACTAACTCAGAAATTGGAACAACTTATCATCACCATAGAAACTGAGTGGAAATCTGTTGCTATGCTTAATCTGTTGCCACGTGGAAAACACCGATTTAGTAAACTTTAAGTTATTATCTTAAAATTTATTACGTAGATCTATATATATAAAACAGTTCCGTAACTGACTGACTCACTGACTGACAGATAACGCGAAGACCAAACAGCTGGAATTAAAGGGCTGACATTTTGCATGGCGATTCGTCTCATAGTGTAGTGGTGCACTAAGAAAGATTTTTGAAAAATTCTTCTTACATTTCTTACATTAATTTTTTAAGCTTTGTTTGTAACATCGTTTCAAGTTTGCATTTAAAATAATAATCCGAGGGTTATAAAATTAACATCACGAGAAAGAACATAAAAATTTCTTTAAAATGAAATCTTTTTTGAATCTTTTGCCTCCATTTTCTAATTTTTCGTAAATTTTTAAAGATTCATTTTTAGAATTTAATATACTAAATGCCTAAACGTGGTTTCCTTTCTTTTTGTGATACTTTAAAAAAATTTTGCGTCACGTGCATAACAACGAAATAAATTGACAAAAAAAATTAAAATACGGTAAAGGAAAAAATTTAACCACTAGACTCATTGAGATTGAAGTTCTTTAAGAATTTAATTCGAATTAGTATGTTTTATGGATATTAAACATACAAATTAATTACATACATTGACCGTTGTATTTTATTTGAATATTTTCATCAACATTATTTTGTCTATAAAAATATCCGTTACAATTTTTTTTTATAAATACATATATGTATGTTTTATACATACATGTATGCTATAT
>OU015503.1:118539828-118547328 GCA_907164885.2 Dolomedes plantarius | reverse complement strand
TTAATGAAAGGGTTTGCTTTTACAAGGTGTGGATTAAATGCAATATTGTTAGATAATTCGGGATATTTTTTTAACTTTCATATACTTTTTCCATTATGACGTCATTATTAGTATTATAACGTCAAAATGACTGGTTACCTTCTAGTTTTAGTATAGTTTTCTCGAGCGTTGGTGTGTGCAGTTTTCGTTGTGTAATTCTTTGCTCCTGTATTGCAACTTTTGATGATTTTGTAACCAAGGTACACATATTGGTTTACATCACAACTACAGTTAGTACATGCTTGAATTACGTTTAATTGTCTTTAGTTTGCTGTAGTTAAACATTTGTTAACGTGTCTTTCTCGAGTGACCTTACGTCCCTAACGGAAATCGTTTCCCTGGGGAGGTACGGGTGGGGCAGAATGGGGTAGTACCCCATTCTGCCCCAATGTTTTTAACTAAGAGATCGTTTTTGGTACGTCCCTAATTTTTTTCCGATTTCAGATGGTTCGAGACCATAAGAAAAAAACAAATAGGCAAACATGGTCTACTGAGGCAATGAGCAAAGCTGCCGAGGCTGTTATTTCTGGAAAATCTGGGTATTTGAAGGCTTCGAACCAATTTGATGTTCCCCAGTCTACTCTGGAAAGGAAAACCCTGACTACAAGATCGATAAAACGGCTGGAATATTTAAAACCGTACTTGCAGAAGAGCAGGAACTTGTGCTGGCTAAGTACTTAAAAACTATGGAGGCTAGGTTATTCGGTCTAACAATGAAGGACTTGCGTATCTTAGCTTATCAGTTGGCAGTAAGAAATGGCATTGGTCATAGATTTAAAAATTGAATCGTAGGCCCTGATTGGGTCAATGGATTCCTTAAGAGACATCCTACTTTATCTGTTCGCAAAACCGAAGCATCATCTGGTGCAAGAGCCATGGGCTTTAATAAAGTTGCTGTCGATAGTTATTTTTCGTTGCTAGCGAACTTACTCGACGAGCACAAACTAACGTCTTCTCAAATATTTAATTGCGATGAAACGGGCATTTCATTGAACCCTAAAAACCAATCAAATATCATAGCTTGCAAGGGGAACGTCAAGTCGGATCATTAACATCCACAGGAAGGGGTGAAACTGTAACCTGACTTATTTGTATGTCGACAAACGGAGCTTGCATTCCCCCGATGCTCATTTTTCCTCGAAAGTAGAAGCAGAAAGAATTTGAGTTAGGATTGCCACCAGGAGGTTGGTCTGAGGTGCACAGCGCTGGATGAATGACTGCTGAGTCCTTTGTTGTATGGTTCGAAAGTTTGTGGAATATTCTAAGGCATCAAAAGACTTCGCGGTTCTTCTTATATTAGATGGCCACTCAACACATACGAAGAACCTTGAGGTTATAGACTACGCGAGGGAAAATGGCGTTTCGTTACTATGTCTACCACCACATTGCTCTCACAGACTTCAGCCACTTGATGTTTCTTTTATGAAGCCTTTAAGTCTTCATTACAGCAATGAACTTCGAAAATGGCTACGAAGCAACCCAGGGAACGTCGTAACTCTCTTTCAAATTTCAATGCTTTTTGAATCAGCTTTTATCCAAAGCGCAACAATGAAAACTGTTATTAATGGTTTCCAAGCTACAGGAATATGGCCAACTGACCCATCCATATTCACCGACGCAGATTTTCTCCCAGCAGACACAAATTACATCGGACTTGGTAGGCCTTCAGGTGAAGAGGTGATAACATCCGGAGCTGAACAATTGGAATTGCCTTCGCCTAGCACACCAGTTAAAAAACGTATGCATATCAGGTTGGATGATAAAGCTGGTGAGGTTTCAGCCAACTCTAATGATGACACGCCGGTTAAGAAGGTCCGATTTGATGACGCTAACTGTGCCACTCCTGGCTGTTCTTGGATGACAATTGACAACAGGGCCTCTTCGTTTCATGTTTCACCTGAAATTCTAATGCCTATTCCAAAAGTTAAAGAAAGTGCGAAAAGGACGAATAGGCAGAGGGGGAAGACCGCTGTCTTAACAGATTCCCCACACAAAAAAGAGTTAGAAGCAGCTAATGAGGAAAAAGAAGAAAATAACTTTGCTAATGAAGAAAGAGCAAGGATAAAAATATTTAAGAAAGACAATAAAATAAAGAATGGAAAAAACAATGGAAAATGCCTGAAGATAAATAGAATAAAGAAGGAGCTGAAGAGAAAACCCAAAACTAACGAGAGTGATTATGGGGAATATTCTGACTGAGAGTATTTATATTGCAGTGAATTTTACTCAAAGTCAGTTGAAGGTTGGGTTGCTTGTGCCATGTGCAAAAAAATGGGCACACAATTCCTGTGCGGTAATAGATAGCGACGATGATGAGGCTGACCTAGTGTTTGAATTTTGTGAATAGGCTTAAGAAAAGGACACAATCAATGAAAACCGTAACCTTAATTAAACCTTTATAATCAATTAAAACTAAATAAATATAGAGCAAACTTATTTTGCTTAACTTTTTCTGCATTTCCAATAGTTTGTATGTTTTTATTATTAATTGTCCTTACCACCCCATTCTGCCACTTGCCCGGGGCAAATGACATAATTTTTTGTAATTGAAAAAAAAAATTGTTCTTTTATTTTCTTACAATATTATTATATTTTTATGATTATTACATTATAATGTATCCATAGAAAAATTTTCAGCTCTCTTAGTTAAACCTTTAGTATTTTTAAAACACATTTTCAACTTCGTAGCGCGTTCTAACCCGGGTTCCCGTATAGATTCTAAAAATTAATCTTCAAAAATTCACTAAAAATCAAAAATGGAAATAAAGATTCGAAAAAGATTTCATTTTAAAGGAATTTTTATGATCTTTCTCGTGATATACATTTTATAACTCTCAGATTATTATTTTAAATGCAAACTTTAAAAAATTTACAAAAACAGATTAAAAATTTAATTTAAAAAAATCTCAGAAGAATTTTTCAAAAATCTTTCTTAGTGCACCCCTATACTCTAAGAAGAATCACCATGCAAAATTTCAGCCCTTTAGGTCCAGCGGTTTGGTCTGTGCGTTATCTGTCAGTCAGTTACGGAACTGTTTTATATACTACTAGCTGAAAACCCGCGCTTCGCTACGGAGTACATTCAAATTAAATACAACGGTCAACGTATGCAATTTATGCCAAAAAATAAATATATATATCTATACTAATATATAAAGAGAGAGCGGATTTTGTACGTGGAAGGTAATCTCCGGAACCACTGCACCTATTTGAAAAATTCTTTCACTGTTTGAAAGGTACATTATTCCAGATGGACATAGGCTATATATTATGCATATCTGATCAGTAGAAATAAAGTTAGGGGGGATACTCTAGATTTGTGTGCACGGCCGCCATCTTGGATTTTTCCGCCAGGGTTTGGCGCATTTCGCATGGCGATAATTATTGCGTTCTGGTAAAAATAACCCAATGTCAAATTCTCTAATTTTAAAATCAAACAGTTATTTCTGATGTGATCATTTAATTACAGTATAATAATTTTAGGTCAGATCTTGGCCTTGACCTGGAAATCTGAGTCAAATTGACTATACTCAAAAGAGTAAATTATTTTTAAAACTAAGAGTCTTTTTGTTGAAAATTTTTGAATCCATTATCAGTTTTTCGTTAACTTATTAAATTTAAGTTGCTTTTAATTTTGTTTATAGATTGTCAATTAGTATACTATAATGATACACCATTTCATTTATTTGAAGTAAAAATTATCTGCCATCATTTTTTCGTAAAATGTAAAATACAGTATACATTTTAAATACAATATATTTTAAAATATTTTATAATTCCAAGTTGTAGTGGATTACAAATAAATTTAAATAACTGAAGTTCAACTTCTCTCTCCCCAGGAACCTAAGTTAAAAAGTTAGTTAAGGTTAAGTTATTGGTTTAGGAAAAGGGTTTTTTTTTCTTATTTCCAACACAGCAGGATAAATGGTCAAATACTCCTTGTCCTGATTTTATTGTATGCACCAAATATTTGGTTAAGGTCAATGGTTACTCACTATAAATTTATGGGTTCATAATTATTTTACATTTTTCAAAGCTGAATTTTAGATAATTTTTAAATTGCAAGTTATTTAGGTGGTACGAAAATGCTGTATTTTTTTTCTAATTAACAATATATTGGCATAATATTTTGGTGATTCATTGCTTAGTCAAAGAGTTAGGGCAAACTGAATAGATGGCATTGAAATTTTATCTGTAAGTAAAATTCATTTGACCAAATTTTTCATATGGATCATAATTTGAAAAGGTAGTTTTTAATTAAAAATGACAAGAAAAAAATCTCAGTCCAACGATTAAATGATTTTTCAAAAATATTTCTAAGTTTCACAATTTAAAAAGGTCGTTTTTATTAAAAAAGCTAAAAGAAAAACCCAAAATTTCCAATATTTGAGAATGATTTTTTCAAAAATGTGGTTTTTATCAAAAACCCAAAAATAAATCTAAGTCCAACGTTTAAATGATTTTTCAAAAATTTTTCTAAGTTTCATAATTTAAACAGGTGGTTTTTATTAAAAAAGCTAAAAAAATTCAAAGTCCAGCGTTTTGAAAACACCGCTTAAAACACATTGGCGAGAATTTTTCCACTCCTGAAAACACGGTAAAATCGCCAAGTTGGCGCAAAAAAATCCAAGATGGCGGCTGTGCACACAATTATATTAAGTAACGTAATATTAATTTGAATATTATTTTAGGTGCTTAAAATAATTATAAAAACATTCTTTACTTAAAATCTTTTTTTTTATTTTTGTATTTTTATTTCATCTCTTACTCTAATTTTGAGATACCAATGTGTGTCTATACTTCTATAATCTATACTTATATATAAAGAGAGAGCGATTTCGTACGTGTAGGGTAATCTTCAGAACCACTGCACCTATTTGAAAAATTCTTTCACTGTTTGAAAGGTACAGTATTCTAGATGGACCTAGGCTATATATTATGTATATCTAATGAGTAGAAATAAAGTTAGGGGCTTAACCCTAACAATCTCCATTGTTACCGCTACTGTCCTCTACCGCTTTTTGTGCCGAAGTCTTCAACGATCCTTAGCGTGGTGGTATCTATCTTTATATATAAAAGGCAAAGTCTGTGTGTGTGTGACCGAGTTTTTGTCTGCTCGCAGCGCAGCGCAAAGACGGTAGGTCGGACAGTCTTGAGATTCGACACGAAGATGCCTCCCGAGGTCTCATTATGCACCTCGAAGCCCTTTTTTCGATTTTTTAATTAGATTTTCCGTAATTAAATATTTAGTCGCGATTTGGAGCTCCCGGACGAGTAAAAGCCCCGTAAATCCTAACGTATCCGTCCAAGAATTTTTTTTTTCGGACGAGCCTATACGGGAAAGATGACACTATACGGAAATCACAATTAAAATTGTCTGTCTTAATTTATCGATTAATTGTGATTTTTTTTCGATCGCCTGTACGCACCCGTTTTTCGGAAAAAAACGCGATTTTGTCCGTGACCCTTTTTTCCAAATTGTCGAATCGATACGTAAATGTCGTTACATTTCTACGAAATTTTTATCTCAGAGACCCTAGACATCACAGTTTCGAAAGCCAGAACCAAAATTAATTTACAAATTGTAGTTATTTTTTAATAATTTATTTTATGATTCGGAAACTCTTGCGAGAAATCTCATTTTGGAGATTTCGTTCTTCATTTCCGGACGAAGGTAAAATAGGAGAAAAACCAGTTTTTCGACGTCATGCACGTGTTGGGGCGTTTGTTTTCTATGAGGGATTCGGTGGTTAAAGGAAATCGATTACTATTGCAGTGATAATCGATTAAAAAATCATATTTAGTAATGCCGTAATTTTTTTGGCCAGCACTTAGTTAATATCATATAATTTGTGGTGTATTTGTGGAAAAAATCTATGAAGATTTCAAAGAATTTCAGCATGTGGAGGATGTGATATATTCGCTTTCAAGGAAATCGATTACTATTGCAGTGATATTCGATTAGTAATCCTATGTCAAAAATTTTGCCAAAATGTGCCAGAAAGGATTAAATTTATATGGGTAAAATAATGTATCGTGGTGAGGAAAAGGATGACAGCGACGCCTATTAACAAAGGGTTAAGGCTACTAAAAAATTGGTAATTACATTACCCGAGCAACGCCGGGACGGGTACAGCTAGTACTTATATATAAAGAGAGAGCGATTTTGTACGTGGAGAATAATCTCCAGAACCACTGCACCTATTTGAAAAATTCTTTCACTGTTTGAGAGGTACATTATTCCAGATGGACATAGGCTATATATTATGTATATCTGATCAGTAGAAATAAAGTTAGGGGCTTAATCCTAACAATCTCCATTGTTACCGCTACTGTCCTCTACCGCTTTTTGTGCCGAAGTCTTCAACGATCCTTAGCGTGGTGCTATCTATACTTATATAAAGAGAGAGCGATTTTGTACGTGGAGGGTATATCTTCAGAACCACTGTACCTATTTGAAAAATTCTTTCACTGTTTGAAAGGTACATTATTCCAGATGGACATAGGCTATATATTATATATATCTGATCAGTAGAAATAAAGTTAGGGGCTTAATCCTAACAATCTCCATTGTTACCGCTACTGTCCTCTACCGCTTTTTGTGCCGAAGACTTCAACGATCCTTAGCGTGGTGCTACCGTTGTGAGCTTCTGTTCTGACGTTAGCGGTTCGAACCTAGCTGTTCTCCGGCACGCCTTTTTCTTTTAAAAAATTAACTTTAATTATTAAGTAACGTAATATTAATTTGATTATTATTTTAGGTGCTTAAAATAATTTAAAAACATTCTGTACTTAAAATCCTTTTTTTATTTTTGTAATTTTATTTCATCTCTTACTCTAATTTTGAGACTCTAATTTTGAGATACCAATGTGTATCTATACTTCTATAATAATATATAAAGAGAGAGAGCAGATTTTGTATGTGGAGGGTAATGTACAACTTTTGTACATTACAATGTACCTTACAACTTTTCCTTTGACAAACGCAGTCAAGTAACCATAGCAACACCCTTTAGCTTACGGGGTCTGTTTTTCGAAATCGCTCTTTAAAACGGGAAAATGTTATCTACTTCCTATCCCCATTTTACGTGTGGGACATTCAGCGTGGGGGGGGTCAGGGGAAAGAGTGGTTAATTGCTTTCTTATTGCTTTCTTACTATTGAAGAAGAATTTCAATAGTTAATCATCGTCACCCCGTGGCTCTTTCATCTCTCAAATGGCTGAAAATGGATGAACCGCGGGTGAACCACCCTTCTGATGTCTCTTGTCTGAAAAGAAATAGCCTCTAGCTAGAACGACAAAAGATTATTATTCCATCCTTTTTTGCAAGATTCACCCTCCGTTCCTAGAATGTCACACAATTGTTCTTTGGGGGCAAAGCCGTTAGGAAAGTCACAATGAAGAGGAATTCGAGACTATATCTCTGCCAACATCACACCGTATTTTTCGAGAGTATGTGCT
>OU015503.1:118494828-118534828 GCA_907164885.2 Dolomedes plantarius | reverse complement strand
AAAAGCTGTTATTTTTGCGTTATTACGATGGAACTGCATGCTGATATTGAGCACAGGGTTGTTAGATTTATATTAGTGATGAATAGTGAGGGATCATCTACTTTTATTTATTCAATTTATTTAATTTATTTTGTTCTGGTATCTACATCATCAAATCGTAGGGCTCTTAGAAGAATTCCACAATGTTTCTCAGACATAATTGCTCGAAAAATTAGCATGCCAGTGATTGAGGTAGAGAAGAGTGATGTCAAGGCTTCACTGGATACTTTAAAATACGCACAGAACACTGAAATCCCTATCAGTACCGGTAGGCCTGTTATTGCTCAGTGGCAATAACAGGTCTACCGGTCATTTTGACAGCCATACTTTTACAAAATTGCAGCTTACTGGCAAATGGCGAGCATTTGTGAAACCCTGATATGCTCTCCCTGATGTCCAGGAACTGACTGAGGATGTCAAAGCCAGCCAAGCGTTCACGCCTCTCCCCACTCCTGCCCCACCCCTTAGTTCCACCGCTGCCCGTCATAATGACCGGTGGGCCCGTTTGATGGTTAATTCATCAGACATATCTATTGAATGAACTAGCAAATTAGCTCCCGAGGGAACTTAGGTTTTGGTGTTCCTTCAGGAGTAAAGGCGTTCTTAGTCAGTACCGTTAACAGAATAGCCTTAACACTGCCGTTAACCCTTTGAGGGGCGCCGTTTGCACAATGCAAACGCATAAATATAGTCTTTTTTCCCCTTGCATTCAATCTATTCCAGTTAAATGAGCAGAAATGTAGCTAGTACTGCCATCTGTTATCAGTTTAAAGAAGTAAAAACATTTTGCAACCTTTAATTAAAAAATTTTCAAGATTATTTAGGTTAAAAAAATAGGGGAAAAAAATCTACATCGTGTAAACAGTGGAGTTTGTTGCGCCTGAAATGGTTTCAATTACCCTATTGAGACTGTGAATCAGTTGGCATGGCAGGTCTCCAACCCTAATGTTTAACTATAACAATAGTGTTTACTTACTATAACATTAGGGTTAATATTTAACATAATTTTTTTGGTTGTTCTATATTTTTTGAATTTCAGATTAGAAAATGCATTAAGCAAACATATACATCTCCAGCGACAACTCCATGACAGACAAATTGCAGCTTTCTAGCCTCTTTTGAAAAATAATCATCATTTACCACGAATTGTAGTCACCAGTGACAAGTATTATTTGTCAGCAATCGGTAAAAATTGATATCTCGCTTTTGGAATTCCTTTCCTTCCTCCATAGACGCATCCAGTCACACATTGCTAAAGAACCCATAGAAGGTTGAAACCTAACTGTACTCTGTAGATGTATATTTTTGCTTTTAGGTATGCCTATTAGGCAGGCTTTATGTATTTTGTTAACGCAAATGCGTATTTTTAATCCATGTTTTTATTAACCCGCTTTCTTGTTTGTGCGTTTGTGTGTTTGTCCAGTACAAATCTTCCAATCGATTTTAAACTAACTTCCCGACTAGCTAGACATTTGAAGCTTTTAGAATAGCTCAGAACACGATGACAATGCATTCTTTTGATACTTTTAGCCATCTTTAAGCAGATTTCAATCCATTTTCAGTTAATTGTGCTTTGTCGACTGGTGCAGCCATCTATCGGACGGGACGGGAACGAAAAGTTAAACGCAAGTTAACTTCCAATTAACTTCATTTTCTTTCAAGTTGATGGGATAATTCATCAAAAATTTTTTTTTTTAAAGTGTTAATTAATACATAGAATTGTCAAGGTTATATGATTCAACAGAAAATTTAAATACATGGTATATATAAAGTTCTTTTTATCTTGTAATTATTACCATGTTTTTATTAACTCGCATTCTTGTTTGTTTGTGTTGTGTGTGTGTTTGTCCAGTACAAATCTTCCAATCGATTTTTAACTAACTTCCCGACTAGCTAGACATTTGAAGCTTTTAGAATAGCTCAGAACACGATGACAATGCATTCCTTTAATACTTTTAGCCGAAAAAATCCTCAAGGTGGCACTTCGATCGAATTCAATGCTTGTACTTTTGTGTAACGGAATTTAAGAGATTTTGAAAACAGAATACATGTGAATTTAGTTTGTTTACAAAAATATTGGGCGAAAAATTTAAAAGAAAATAATAATTAAAGTTTATAAAGTCCGTGGATAGTGGAAACGACTAAAAAGTGATTAAAATTAAATAAAAGAAAGTGAAAAAGCATATTTAAGTGAAGGTTTGTCCAATTAAGTGAGAATTGTCAAGTTTATATGATTCAACAGAAAATTTAAAAACGTGGTATATAAAAAGTTCTTTTTTTACCTTGTAATTATTGAATCTGATATTTTTGCATTTAAAAAGAGATATGTCAATACACTGTGGTTGTTTGTCGAAAATAATTTTTTTGCTTAAAAAAAACACGTTTCATTTTGTTGCGATAGACGTCAATAATTGCATGTACTAGACAGAATAACTATGCAAAAAATTGAATGTTTTATTTCTATACGCTGTTTATTTGAACGTCTACCTTCATATGCAATGAACAAAATTCAGAAATATGCATTCCCTTGGATGCGATAAGAAAAATATTGTTGGGATAATTTTATTGCGATAGACGTCAAAAACTGCATGCCCTAGACAGAATAACTAAGGAAAAAAATTGAACGTTTTATTACTATACGCTGTTTATTTGAACGTCTACCTTCATATGCAAGAAACTTAATTCAGAAATATGCATTCCCTAGGATGCGATAAGAAAAATATTGTTGGGATAATTTTATTGCGATAGACGTCAATAACTGCATGCCCTATACAGAATAACTACGCAAAAAATTGAATGTTTTATTACTATACGCTGTTTATTTGAACGTCTACTTTCATTTGCAAGAAACAAAATTCAGAAGTATGCATTCGCTAGGCTGCGATAAGAGAAATATTTTTGGACCAATTTTATTGCGATAGACGTCAATGATTTCATGCCCTGTAACAGAATAACTGCGCAAAAATAAAAATTGAACGTTTTGTTACTATATGTTGTTTATTTGAACGTCTACCTTCGTTTCCGAGAAAAAAAATTCAGAAATATACATTCGCTAGGCTGCGATAAGAAAAATATTGTTGGGTCAATTTTATTGTGATAGACGGCAATAATTGCATGCCCTAGACAAAATAACTGCGAAAAAAAATTAACGTCTTATTACTATACGTAGTTTTTTTGAACGTTTACCTTCATATGCAAGAAACAAAATTCATAAAATATGCATTCGCTAGGCTGCAGTAAGAAAAATATTACTAGGATAATTTTATTGCGAGATGCGTCAATAATTGCATGCATTAGGCAGAATAGATACGCAAAAAATGAATGTTTTATTACTATACAATGTTTATTTGAACGTCTACCTTCATATGCAAGAAACAAAATTCAGAAATATGCATTCCTTAGGCTATGATAAGAAAAATATTGTCGGAATAATTTTATTCCGATAGACGGCAATAAGTGCATGCCCCAGACAGAATAAGTACGCAATAAATTGAATGTTTTATTACTATACGCTGTTTATTTGAACGTCTACCTTCATTTGCAAGAAACAAAATTCAGAAATATGCATTCGCTAGGCTGCGATAAAAAATATTCTTGGAGTAATTTTATTGAGATAGACGTCAATGATTTCATGCCCTAGACAGAATAACTGCGCAAAAAATTTAACGTGCTATTACTATACGCCATTTATTTGAACGTCTACCTTAATTTGCAAGAAACAAAATTCAGAAATATGCATTCCTTAGGCTGTGATAAAAAAAATATTGTCGGAATAATTTTATTCCGATAGACGACAATAATTGCATGCCCCAGACAGAATAACTACGCAAAAAATTGAATGCTTTATTACTATACGCTGTTTATTTGAACGTCTACCTTCATTTGCAAGAAACAAAATTCAGAAATATGCATTCGCTAGGCTGCGATAAAAAATATTCTTGGAGTAATTTTATTGCGATAGACGTCAATGATTTCATGCCCTAGACAGAATAACTGCGCAAAAAATTTAACGTGCTATTACTATACGCCATTTATTTGAACGTCTACCTTAATTTGCAAGAAACAAAATTCAGAAATATGCATTCCTTAGGCTGTGATAAAAAAAATATTGTCGGAATAATTTTATTCCGATAGACGACAATAATTGCATGCCCCAGACAGAATAACTACGCAAAAAATTGAATGCTTTATTACTATACGCTGTTTATTTGAACGTCTACCTTCATTTGCAAGAAACAAAATTCAGAAATATGCATTCGCTAGGCTGCGATAAAAAATATTCTTGGAGTAATTTTATTGCGATAGACGTCAATGATTTCATGCCCTAGACAGAATAACTGCGCAAAAAATTTAACGTGCTATTACTATACGCCATTTATTTGAACGTCTACCTTAATTTGCAAGAAACAAAATTCAGAAATATGCATTCCTTAGGCTGTGATAAAAAAAATATTGTCGGAATAATTTTATTCCGATAGACGACAATAATTGCATGCCCCAGACAGAATAACTACGCAAAAAATTGAATGTTTTATTACTATACGCTGTTTATTTGAACGTCTACCTTCATTTGCAAGAAACAAAATTCAAAAATATGCATTCGCTAGGCTGCGATAAAAAATATTCTTGGAGTAATTTTATTGCGATAGACGTCAATGATTTCATGCCCTAGACAGAATAACTGCGATAAAAAATTTAACGTGCTATTACTATACGCTATTTATTTGAACGTTTACCTTCGTATGCAAGAAACAAAATTCAGAAATATGCATTCGCTAGGCTGCAATATAAAAAAATATAAAAGTGTATATTCTTTATAGCTTGTAGGATTTGGACAGGAGATATCAGATTTTGAACTATCTATAGAAATAAATTAAATTAAATTTATTTATTATAGATTTCATATATATCTTTATCTGCAAGCAAGAGTTTGAATGCCGATGTCAAAATTCCTCGTACCTAACAAATCAAATATAAAAATGCTATATATGTATTAAATTTATTGACTGTACTTACAAAGGGAAAAAAACCTTTAAAAATATGATACTGATACGAAAACAAATCAATGAAAGAACAAGGTTAGAAAGGACATATTTTTCCGTGTTTCTGTCACATCGAGTAACATAATTAAGCCAATGTCAATACTATGTCACTCAGATAGCTAGCTTACCGGGATGATGGCCTTTTTTTAACGTAAATGTGTATCAAAAGCGTCTGATGTCAAGGATATATTATCTATTGATACAGAACGAAAATATTTTTTCGTGTGTTTTTTTTTCACGGTAAATAACTTTTTAATATTAATGTTCTCCAGATTTGAATGTAGGTCTGCTGCGAATGAAAAAAAAAAGATTATTATTATTTTATTTACATGAAAATGTGAATGCATATGTAGTTCTCTACAAGTGCTCTAAGTCAAAATAATATTTTATACTGCCTCCAATAAATACCTATATGTAACTGTTTATTAAATGTACTTTGAAACATGTCAGTACTTAGAAATTTATGCTACTTTGCTAAATTATATTCTGGTCCATTGCTTAGAGTTGATGGTTTTCTGGTTTATAAACGTTACATTTTGTCAGTAAATTCTTAAATGTAACTGTTTATAAATACTGTGAAACGTGTCAATACTTAGCAATCTGTCCTGCTCTGTTAAATTATTTTTGTGGGTTATTACTCAATTGGTGATTTTGTGTTTTAAGAAAGTTACATTTTATCAATGAATACTTACATGTAACTCTTTATGAATATTTTGAAACAAGTCAGTACTTAGTAATATATGAAACTGCTAAATTACATTCTGGTTCATTCCTTAGAGTTGATGGTTTTCTGGTTTATAAACGTTACATTTTGTCAGTAAATGCTTAAATGTAACTGTTTATAAATACTGTGAAACGTGTCAATACTTAGCAATCTGTCCTACTCTGTTAAATTATTTTTGTGGGTTATTACTCAGTTGGTGATTTTGTGTTTTAAGAAAGTTACATTTTATCAATGAATACTTACATGTAACTCTTTATGAATGTATTTTGAAACAAGTCAGTACTTAGTAATATTTGAGACTGCTAAATTGCATTCTGGCTCATTGCTTAGAGTTGATGGTTTTCTAGTTTATAAACGTTACATTTTGTCAGTAAATGCTTAAATGTAACTGTTTATAAATACTGTAAAACGTGTCAATACTTAGCAATCTGTCCTACTCTGTTAAATTATTTTTGTGGGTTATTACTCAGTTGGTGATTTTGTGTTTTAAGAAAGTTACATTTTATCAATGAATACTTACATGTAACTCTTTATGAATGTATTTTGAAACAAGTCAGTACTTAGTAATATTTGAGACTGCTAAATTGCATTCTGGCTCATTGCTTAGAGTTGATGGTTTTCTAGTTTATAAACGTTACATTTTGTCAGTAAATGCTTAAATGTAACTGTTTATAAATACTGTAAAACGTGTCAATACTTAGCAATCTGTCCTACTCTGTTAAATTATTTTTGTGGGTTATTACTCAGTTGGTGATTTTGTGTTTTAAGAAAGTTACATTTTATCAATGAATACTTACATGTAACTCTTTATGAATGTATTTTGAAACAAGTCAGTACTTAGTAATATTTGAGACTGCTAAATTGCATTCTGGCTCATTGCTTAGAGTTGATGGTTTTCTAGTTTATAAACGTTACATTTTGTCAGTAAATGCTTAAATGTAACTGTTTATAAATACTGTAAAACGTGTCAATACTTAGCAATCTGTCCTACTCTGTTAAATTATTTTTGTGGGTTATTACTCAGTTGGTGATTTTGTGTTTTAAGAAAGTTACATTTTATCAATGAATACTTACATGTAACTCTTTATGAATGTATTTTGAAACAAGTCAGTACTTAGTAATATTTGAGACTGCTAAATTGCATTCTGGCTCATTGCTTAGAGTTGATGGTTTTCTAGTTTATAAACGTTACATTTTGTCAGTAAATGCTTAAATGTAACTGTTTATAAATACTGTGAAACGTGTCAATACTTAGCAATCTGTCCTGCTCTGTTAAATTATTTTTGTGGGTTATTACTCATAGTTGGTAATTTTGAGTTTCAAGAAAGTTATTTTTGTGAAGTAGAGTTGGTGGTGTTGTTACTTATAAAAGTTACATTATAGCAATAAAATATTACATGTAATTGTTTATGAATACTGTGAGTCGTATCCATTATCCCTAATATATGCCGTGCTGTTAAATTTTTTTGTGGGTAGTTACTTTCTATAGAACTACCCACAGTTGTTAGTTTTGTGGGTTATAAAAGTTACATTTTATCAATAGATACTTACATGTAACTCTTTAGGAATTCTTTAACAGAGATCAGCAATCATTAATATATGTTTCGCGGTTAAACTATTTTGTGTGGGGTATAAGAGTTACATTTTATAAATCGATACTTACATGTAAACTTTTATGAATACCGTGAAACATATCAATTCTCACTAATACATACTGCCCTGTTAAATTGTTTTTGCTACTAAGTGCTAAAAATTTCAGTTATAACGGTGACCTCAAATCTCACTTGGTTGAGTTTTTTGCCGATAAGATTATTTGATTTATATTTGATTTTTTATTTCATATAGCTCAAAAATAGTCACCCTGTATTATGCCGATAATCTAATAGAAATGGTATTTTCAGATAGCTCCTTGCAACAGGATTCATTCTATAGATATCGTCCACCTAAGGAATTTATGAGCGTTTAAAATACACTATACTAGTTTTTTTCCGAATAATTTAAATTTTTAAATATTATTTGCATTCTTTTAACCCTTCAGCGGGCGCGCCGTGTACAGTGTGCATTATTTTCGTAATTTTGAAGGGTTTGTTTTTACACGTAAGGTTTGAATGTTCTAAGCAGTTTCTATTTATAGCTACATCCTTTCTAATGCAGGTCTGACTTTCTGATCCTTGTATTACTTTCCATTCATTGTTAGTCGTGATTTAAGATCAATCTCACTCAAAAGAGGAAGGTGATCACTAACGATATTGTTGAGTACTCTCCAGGAACTGTAAGGAGGCAGGCCATCGCTAATAAGTGTCAAATCCAAAACATCAGTCGATCCATAGTTGTGTGAACAGAAAGTGCGTGCCCCGTCATCTAGTGACAAGAAGTCCTTGTCATTTGCACAATTTTAAAGATCCAGAACTCTTGCATTAAGGGCACAGTGGACCTTCAAACCTAACTTTTTTTGTTTTGAATGGATTTGCTTGGAATTTGAATATGTGATTAGTACCATAGATATGTAAAAGTGGTTGAAATTTAAAGATGAAATATTAATAATTTATGAATTATTAATTATATCAAAAATCGGCCTAATTAAAAATTTTCCATGCGCATTTTTTTTGGCATATAATATGGTAATTTTTATTTACAGGATACCTTATAGAACTGACAATGAAACTTATTGCTTATTTTAAGCATTCATTAAAAATATAAAGATAAAAAAATAATAATAGTGAAAACACCCTTTTTATTACGCAAAATACATATAAATCATCTTTTCAAGTACAAAATTTAGAAATTCTGAGCTACGAAGCATAATTTTTTTCACTAAGATTTATTTGATATACAGTTAAGTATATAAAACTTAAATCTCAAAGAAATACGATAATTAGAAATGCGCCCGTAGCAGTTTGAATATTAGAATGACACGAAAAATTTTATTTTGAGAAAAACATATTTAAAGTTATTGCTATTAGTAAACACATAATATCTAAATAAAATACAAATGCCTATAACTAGGAAAGTAATCACAGAAATCAAAAATTCTTTTTGCAACACATTCCTACTGGTCCGTAGTTTCGCAATTCAATAAAATAAAAAAAATTGAATTTTTGGACAAATTTAACAATTTTGAAAGTCTACTGTTCCCTTAATGCAAGTGCTACCCCATGTAACATTTTTAGCATTGAGGTCCCCAAGTATCACAGTATTCTCTTCAAACAAGCTCTCCGTCATATTAGAATTTAGTGTCTGATTATTCGGGGGATGGTAAGGATTTTTGATGGTTATATTACGTTCCTCAGAAAGGATAGTAATACCTAGATATCCAAAGCTGATAGTTGCAGTGTTGATATCCGGGAGCCTCTAAAAGTAAACATCTGGGATAAGGAACATGAGACCACCTCCCCCTGACACCATTCCTCTACGGACTATACTATAGCCCTTCACGTCCAGAAGACGCTTCTCGTTTAGTTTAGACTTCTGGAGTGCAATAACCTCTACATGAAGTCCATCAGCGATTTCAAAAATCTGGTCAAGCTTTATCCTATTATCTACGGTACTTAGTCCGTTAATGTTCCATTAAAACACACGAGTATATGTTGAAAGGACTTGGCGAAGGGTAGTATGCAGCTTCATTTGAAGTGAAGCACAACTAGGCCTAAAGACTGACGTGACTTCGATGCCTGTTGGTCCGCGGAAGGTATTTTATTTCCCTTCTACCACCTATTGGGTAACCAATAGAGGCATTCCCCTATCCGCCACCTGGGGACGCGCCCTCTAGGGGTTACAGGCTCCCCCGAGGGAATAAATTATGTGTATGAAACGATGAATATGAAATGTGTGAAGTGATGTAATGTATGAAACGATGAATATGAATAGTATGAAGATGAAACGATGCATCGTCAGCAAATGGAATCTGCAGGTAAACGAAATAGATGATAAATCCTCAATAACTAGAATCCCCGGGAGGTTTTGAAATGATGAATCCTCAGGCAAATAGAATCGTCAAGAGATTGAAAGAAATTATCTTCTGCAGGTGGAATGCGGGATTCTTGGCCACAAGGAAATAATTGAAAGGATTATGGTGGCATCTATTGGAAAGTACGGAAACATGGCAAGATGTGTCCTAAAACAGAAGTAAGGAAAAACATTTTTAAAAAGATGGCGAGACACAAGTTGAATAATAAAAAAAATTTAACGGATTTCACTTGAAATTTGCTACATGATAATTTTAAATAGCACTAAAGCTATTTAATTAGTAATTGCAAACACGAGTAATTAAATAAATCTTATAATTATATATCGATTAATATATACTAAAAAATCTACTGCATACAAAAAGACTGCTGAACAAATATGCCTTATAATAAAAAATTACAAATTTTAGAAAAGTATATCGAAAACATTAAAAATGAAAAACAATAGTTATCCGAAAGAAAATGTCTCTCCAAAATTGTAAGGAATAATGCCGTTAAGAGTATCTGAATCAAAGGTAGATTTTCTGATTCTTCAAAAGTTTCCTTTCAACAGTAAAATAAATATGCAAATTGTGTATATTTATTACACAACCATGTCAATTGGCTCTAAATCTTATTCTCATTACATCGTAAGTTCCATAGGTATTTATATAGACTGCTAAAAGTAAATAGACGGCTAAAGAGTCTATTTTCCTACATCAAATTTTAATACTATCAGCTATAAAGATAAATTTATAAAACAAATATACTCCAAATAGGTAGAATCAAATTTATAAAGACATGTATTCGACTTACCTATTCGACAGTTAAATTCTGTTGACGACAACAGTCGATTGAGGTTATCCAGTAGAAGGAACCTTCTGCGATTCGAATCTACATCTCTGATCAAAGAGAGCTTGTAGACTGCCCAATCTTTGATGATTCTTATTTCCATGTAATTCGGTATTGATGACTTCACTCGATCCTTCATATTTTTCAGTAGAAGGAACCTCCTGAGGTTTGAATCTTCATTTTTTATCAAAGATAACTTGCAGTAAGCCCAGTCCAAAATGTGGCTTGGTTGAACGTATTCCTCATCATCAGACTCTGAACTGGAACTGGAAGAGCATTTTGAACACGACGAGCTGCAGCTGGATGATGAGTCATCGTCGGAGGAGGATGAAGAGGACGATGATGATGAGTCGTTGTCGTCATCGGAGGAGGATAAAACCTCGTCCTCGGAGTTAACAAACAACTCCTTCCGATATTTATCGTCCGAACAATGGCGCTTTCTTTCTCGAGGGCTGTCTTCATCGCAACTCCTCTTCAAATTATCTAGTAATGAAGAGCTGCAGGAGAAAGATAAATAATCGTCATCGTCGTCATCGGAGGAAGATGAAACCTCATCGTCGGAATTTACAAACAACTCTAAAACGTCGTCGGAATTAACAAACAACTCCTTCCGATAATTATCGTCCGAACAATGGAGCTTTCTTTCTCGAGGGCTGTCTTCATCCCAACTCCTCTTCAAATGCCCTAGTAATGAATAAATAACAAAGAATTTTTGTTTATTAAATTTGTGCAGCTGAATCATTTGTAGTCGTTATTTCTGTCAGATAAAGCGCGCATAAGTGGACTGCACTTAAGATTTTAAATATAATCCAAATTAACGTTCTAATAAATGTGTATTGAAATCATTACGTCAAATGTCTCTTTTTTAACATGTACATCTCTAATGTAAATAAGTAGAAAAATATATATATCTTTGAAGAAATTTTAAAAGAGCTAAGCTAAGGATCAAATAACCTCACATTTCTTAGAGCATCTAAGAGATAAAAAGAAAATAAATGGTTGTTGATATCCAACTTAACAGACAAGTTTGGCTTTCCGGTATTGGCTATATTGTCTATGATTAGAGAGTGCTCTTGCCAGGTATGAAATAAAACTCCGATATGAAAACAACTAAATTTATAATTTGTAAGTTTTAGAGACTATGAAAAATTTGCTTTATAGAAATAATTTAAAACATAAATTCAATGAAGCACAAATATTGAAAAAAAATATTCCGATGTAGTGATATACAGGTAAAAAATACAATGTCAGGAAAGAAATTATATTCTCTATAATACAAATTCCAATTATACTTAAAAATAAAGAATTTTTCCAAAAAAATGACATATAGTAACTGTGTTCACAATTGTTAAGAAATAATATTTCAGTACGTTCTCAAGGGACATTTAATGTAATGATGTGACACCTTAAGACACAATCAAAATTAAAAAATTGGGATACTGAATGTACATACCTCACATCTCAGTCTGGATCGCCATATCCTCCAAGTTTGGTTCTCTATTTTCTGCAGGATCATTTGTAGCACAAATTTTCTCCACTTTTCTTTTAAAAATTACAATGAACATGGTGTTCTTTGTTCTATTGTCAATACGACAGGTGTATCGGGAGTGGGTTAAGAAGGTTCTAAAGGGATTAAAAGATTTAAATTATTGCACCTGTCGATGAACTGGACAAACAAGGGTTGTTATGTGGGTCTGAGAAATAACCAATCAGAAAGCGTTTAGATGACCAGGTAATATGTAGAATATTCCCTTTTGTGCATTTTTAATTGCAAATTAAAAATACACGAAACCGCTGGTCAGTTATAAACTATTTGCAAATATAATTACAAAATAAACGTTGATTGAACCGACGAAGGAGATCAAACTATGCAGCCACCTCTCAGCACGTCTAAATGTGTACTGACAAACACGCTCTTCTACAAATTCCCTGGTCAGCTAAAAGCTTTCTGATTGGTTATTTCTCAGACTCACATAACAACCCTTGTTTGTCCAGTTCATCTACAGGTGAAATAATTTAAATCTTTTAATCCCTTTAGAACCTTCTTAACCCACTCCCGATACACCTGTCGTATTGACAATAGAACAAAGGACACCCTGTTCTACAAAGTGGTGTTTTTGATTCACACCAGCCCAAAGAGCTGTTATCAGTGCTTTTTCGTGGTATTGTATCAACGACTAACTGAGGCCCTCCCTCCGTGGGATACGTTGAAATGTTGATATCATAACGCAAGCAACTTATGTCATAACGTTATTTTGAAAAAAATATTCATCTTTTTCAAAAGTCCAGAGAAATCACACATGGTTTCTATTACTTATTTCACTGACGAATTGAATTTATTTTCAAATTTTGACATTATTTTTTCAGAATGTGTTTTTGTTTTTATCAATGCCTTTCTTGCAGAAGTGCAGCAAACGGAAAAGGATGACATGGTAACTAATTAAACAATCCTTTCTACTGCTTGTGTGTGACATGGTAAATAATTAAACACAATACGTTGACTCTCATAATCAGATTCTTTTGCTTTCTTTATAAACTGCTCGAGTTTGTCATCCATATTACGCCTCTTTTTTGGAGATTTTGTTACTTTAACATTATTCTATTCAATCGTATCATAATAATCCGTGGCAACAAAGTATATACGTTAAGTTAAAATCTTTTTCATACCTCGTCCAATTTCAGTCCTTGCTTTTAGAATCCGGCGTAATCCGAGCTTTCATGCATGACTGCAAATCATCTCATATCATGTAAAGGATGAGATTTTCAGAAGCAGTAAAGTATGCATATCTTTGAATGACTGTAGCTTTTGTTTGTGATCGAACTGGAGTATAACAAAAATTGCTGTAACAATTGAAAGCCCCGCACTTCAGGATGTTTGTCTGAATAGTTATAAAGAAAGAAGCACAGTAATTGACAGAATGAAAATTAGATGAGAACAAATAAAGAAATGCAAAATGTATGTAGAAGAAAGTCTAAAGCTAGTTACAGAAAATAAAGTTTTTTTTTTTTACGTTAGGAAAATCAAGAACATTGTGCAAGAAAATAAAGGAACTAAAATTTAAAAAAAACTGTTATCGAAGGACATATATCAATTGTCGAAGAGCTTGGACGAAATTTTTTCGGACATCTAACACCGATTTCTTGCTCTGGAAAAGGTATAAAAGACAGCGTAATGGCGTTTTTCGATGTTAACAACCAATACTTGAGCATAACTGCTATTGGATGTAATAAAATTGCCGTTATAAGCTATTACCTCAATGAGACTCTTTAAAATGTAATTGACCCTGTCATTCAAAAAAATGCATAATTTGCAGCTCCTGAAAATATCATTTGTATGATATCAGATAATCACAGTCATGTCCGATAACTTGCATTACTCCGCATAGTTCTAGCAAGGTCTGAAAATGAAGCAGATATCAGAAAGATTTTAATTCAATGCATGATCCAAGGATTATATTGATATGATTGAATGGGAAAAAGGAAAAGTAATATAATCTCCTTTGATGAAGTATATTTCTGATGACAAACTAAAGCAGTTTAAAAAAGAAGCAAGATAATCTGGTCGTGAGATTCAACGTATCGATTTTAATAATTTACCATGTCACAAACAAGGACTAGAAAGGTTTTTTTTTAATTTGTTACCGAGTCATCTTTGTCTGTTTGTGGCAAGAGATGCACTGATAAAATCAAAAATATATTCTCAAAATTTTAAACAAAAAAAAATTATATTTGTAAGAGAAATAAGTGATGAAAACCATGGAATTTAAAAAAAGTTGATTACTTTTTCCAAATAAACTTTTGCTTTTAAAGACATTATATTTTTCTAAATAAATGCTATTTTGTTATTCTATCTAATGCCGATCAATTAGATTTTTCTCTTTCATTCCAGTGTGTAATTTAAGGAATGTTACTATAACAAAAATCTATTACACTATAACTAAAAAAATTTTAAAAAATCGATGTCTAAAGAGGGATTTGTCCGTTTCTAATAAAATTTCGGATGCAAAAATGTTGTAACCGAACACGCAAATACTGCGAAAATCGCGAAATTCTACAAAATGAGTTCTTCTATAATGGCATCTAAAAATTAGCAATACTTAGAATGTTTAACTTTTCTGTAAAAATATTATACTCTGAATATTTTGATTACAAAATAAATATATATGTTTTAATTGTACTATAAAATTAATCTATATATATAAAAGAGCTCGTCTGTTTGTTTGTCCGCTATAGAATCATAGACTGTTTCACCCACCGGGACCAAATTTAGCACAGTTAATGTTTAGGACCCGAGAAACTTAAATCAGGAAAAACGAAATTTGGGGCTCAATTAGTTTTTAAAAAATTAAATTTTTAATGATTTTTGTGTCTCTAAGAGGTGCGCGACCACCTGTGGAGCCCCTTCACCACAACCAGCTGCGTTAAGAGAGATAGTTTGGGGGGGTGACGGGGGGTCAAATTCCAATGCGCGGGAGGAAGAGGGTTGCGAATGACCTTTGGCCCTGGCTCCCCAAATAAACACAACTGGCCAGATGAACGTGAAGAGCGGGGGTGCAGCCTAATATTTTTTTGATGGAATGCATGAAAAATTTTATATCTATATATCTACCCGGGCAACATCGGGCAATAATGCTAGTTTAAAATATAAAATATTTTCAATTTTTCATGAAAATAACCATATTGAAGTCCTTTGCGACAACTGAAAATATTTTAGTAGAGCGTTAAAATTTTACGTTAAAAATTCTAATCTCAAACGAGAAATTTTGCTGCTTATAGAAAATCTCTACGTAAGGAAACTTTTTTTTTTGTTCCACCCTATTACACAGGAGGGATGGGTAAGCCGGTATCGTCCTGTTGCTGAAATCTGTTGTTCTGGAACCACTCTTGCCAGCATCGTCCATTCGCTGCATCCCTTCGACCCAGATGTAAAACGAACTTCCGATTTGCCCAACCAGCTTCTTTGTGTCGGATGACACAAAGAAGTCTTTCAAACTGTGAAATATGCAGGTAGTGAACACGAATCTTTCACCGAGCATTGTTGCGGTCGACGTAAGATATTCGCAGTCGAAATGCAGCAGAAATTTTCAGCATCTGATCGAAATATCTCCTTCTACACACCTACTGGATGCGATCTGTTTAGATTTCCAAGGCCCGGCCAGGAAGAGCATTAACGACTTCAAGAGCCATTTCCCTGAGCAGTTCCGGTTGATGATCATGTTTGGAAATGCAAGTCAACAAATCCTCCCAGGAATAAACATGTCCGAGAGACGTATTAGGAGTGAGACAACTAAAAGGTATGGATGGTTCAACGTCAAAATTAATAAAATTACGTTTCCACACATGATTAAGCGGGCTGTCTCGCTTTAACCCTTTTAGGGGCGCCGCTTGCACAGTGCAAACGCCTAAAACTAGTCCTTTTAAATGAGCACAAAAATGGTTAGTACTGCCATCTGTTATCAGTTTAAAGAAGTAAAAACATTTTGCAACCTTTAATTGGAAAATTTTTCAAGATTCTTTAGGTTAAAAAAAGTCGGGAAAAAAACCTGCAAAGGGCAAACAGGAGGGGGTTGTTGCCCCTGAGAGGGTTAAACGGTGGTTACTAGTCCAGTTTAAAATGAAGGCTGAGGTCCTATTATAGGAACCAAAACTTTTAAGTTTATTAAAATATCTGTAGGAATCAAATCTCATAGACAATGGCTGGATGTCCGCTTCATAAAGAACCACATCGTTAGGGCAACTGTTTCTATGTCCCGTGGTATTCTCGCTGCACTGAGCTGCACCCTATCTACTTTCTTCAAGTTTGTAGGAGAGGCCATTTGAAATGTTTGATATCCGTATTCAAGGACAGGACGGACTACGGTGATATAGCTTATTCTAAAACCAGAGGCTTCAGATCCCTAATCTCTGCCAGCTATATATTTTAAGATCCGAAGTCTCTTTCTTGCTTTATCGGCATATTTATCAATATGTTTATAACAATTTACTTCAGGATCCAAAGTAAAGCCGAGATACATAGGGAATTTATTACAGTACAAGCGCTTTCATTTTAGAAAAAGGTCAGAATAATTTTGAGATGCATGTTAGTGGTAAAGATGCAGCTTGTGGAATTGGAGGCACTAAAATTAAGTTTGTGTTTATCAGAAATACTCCTGAATTAATTTTAAGGGTCTATTCAACTGAGATTCCATATTACTAATATGTGAATCAATGCACCACATAATGACATCATCAGCGAATAGCACTTATTAACACTAAAGCACTTATATAGGAGCTTATATTTCCACACCCTATCGAAAGCCTTGGGAAAATTTAGATATACCGCCGCAGTGTGTCTGGTTGGTTCGTGATTCTGGGAACTCTAACACACTGGGTGAAGTACAATATTTGATCAATAGTGCTGTGAGCCCTACGAAAAGCAGATTGTTCCGGGGGAAGCAAATCATTTGAAAGCAAATGATGAGTCAAACTCCGTAATACAATGCCTTCGGTCTGTTTGCAAGAAATACAAGTAAGAGATATAGGTCGGTAGCTTTCCGTAAAACTGACTTTCTTGTTGGGTTTGCGTATGGGAATAATGATGACTGAATTCCACTGTCTCGAGAATTTACCAGTTTGCCATGGCAAGTTAAAAATATGTAAGAGTCTCTCCCTACCCAAGGCTCCAATGTGGGTCAGGAAATGTCGTCTGGGCCAAGTGATTTGTTGGGGTCCAAAATCCGAAGGGCAAATAATAATTTGGAGAAGGTGAAATCATCGTTGAAACAGCGGATTGTCTGCAGGCACGTCCCGAAAAGATTTTATTTCATTTCTGGTGACCCTGGCCAAGATTTTATAAGCTCTATTAAAAACGAGCCTGCTTTCATTAGCGTAGTGCTGTGCTAAAGCCCCTGCCCTCCGCTGAAATGTGGCCATTTTCGCAAATGATAGCGTTAGATTCTTTATTACTGGGCTTCAATTTGTCGATCTTTTTCACCATTTTCCACAGTTTAGTGTTCGGAGTTCTGTAATCCAGCTTTTCACACAGATTCTGCCAGTTTGATCTTTCAACATGGGCGTAGTTTCTTTTAATCTCAGCATTCAATTTGTTTAGTTCAATCCCTTTGTCCAAACCATCATTCTGAGCGATTTCCTTCAAAAGACCAGCTCTTTTGACTAGCAATGGCTGGATTGGGTCTGATTTGTGCGCATATTAAGGACGAGGTTTCCTATGCTATACTCTAGGAATGGAACCCTTGGCGGCTGTAAAAACGGGGTGCTTGAATCGAGACCATTCTTTCTCCAAGTCATCCGAAAGAGGTACTTGTGCGATAAGATCACTTGAGCGGTTTTCATACAATTTCCAGTTGGCTTTCCGAAGTTCCAACAAAGATTCCCTTCCCCAGTTGCATTAACCATAAACGAGGTAAACGAGCTATTACACTGGACTACAATACGACAAAAGCAGGAGCTGATGTAGACGGACCAATGTGCAGCTATTGCACGGTATCCCGCATATCACGAAGATGGACTATCCCATTGTTTTTTATCTTTTTGGACATAACTGGAATCCATTCGCAGGTTATCCTTGGAACCAGCAAACTGGACAGTTTTGAAATAAGGCGATTGTATCTGCATTCTTTGGCCTTTAAATATATCTGAATACAGTAGAGTACCGATAATCCGAATTGATTGGGACCAGACCATTTTCGAATTAACGAATTTTTCGGATTAAGTGAAATCATTCTTAAAATATACTTAAATTGCATAATAAAACGAGATTACATAAATATTACATATTATGTGTGATTATACAGTTTATTTTTTAAGCTCTGTCTAAACATTACCAAATCACCGGACGAAATCGATGATATGAGAGCGGAACGCTGCCTAGTACAGTACAGTACAGTAGAGTGTAAGTTGTTCGTTTAGTAGAGTGTAAGATTTCAAACGATCAGTAGATTGTTGAAACGGTTTTGAAAGAACCTGTCAACGTGTCAGACGAGAGTGAAGGTGAAGGAGACGGTGACAGCGAACGGAGAGTATCCCAGTCAGACGCCACGGCTGCATTGGATGTAGTGCTAGGCTACGTAGAGCAACACTCCACAGCGACCAGAGCGGACACCATTTTCTGACGCTTTGTCGTAATTTGGCTTCAAGGGAGAGTTATTCTTCTCTTCGACAGAAAAATTTAACAGATTATTTCAAATCAACGTAGTTCAGTAATAATTAGTTCAGTACATTGTCTAACTTTTAATTTTCTTGTGATTTTCAGAAACATACTTTATATTACTTAGTATGACTGTGGTTTTATTGGAACCTTTGTTCTTTTTGACTATTGTTTCGGATTAAGTGGACTTTCGGATTACCGAAGTTCGGATTTTTGGGACTCTACTGTATTATCAACATTTTGTATCTTGTCATAAAACACAGAATTATTATTTTCAATTCGAAAAAGAAAAGTTTATTACAAAAGGAATAATCAAGGTTGAAAGAGACGTTGCACTTTCTGCCACGCTCTCCTGCTGGTGTTCCAAAAATTTTGCGCGCCCGCTGAAGGGTTAAGGGGACAGTGGACTTTCAAAATTGAGAAATTTGTCCAAAAATTCAATTTTTTTATTTTGTTGAATTCTGAAACTACGTACGAATAGGAATGTGTTGCCAAAAGAATTTTTAATTTCTGTGATTACTTTCCTAGTTATAGACATTTGTATTTAATTTAGATATTATATGGTTACTAATAGCAATAACTTTAAATGTGTTTTTCTCAAAATAAAAATTTTCATGTCATAGGAATATTCAACCTGCTCCAGACGCATTTCTAACTATCGTACTGCTTTGAAATTTAAGTTTTATCTACTTAACTGCATATCAAATAAATCTTATTGAAAAAAGATTATGCTTCGTAGCTCAGAATTTCTAAATTTTGTACTTGAAAAGATGATTAATAGGTATTTTGCGTAATAAAAAGGGTGTTTTCACTATTATTATTTATTTCTTTATCTTTTCAATGAATGCTTAAAATAAGCAATAAGTTTCATTGTTAGTTCTATAAGGTATCCTGAAAATAAAAATTACCATATTATATGCAAAAGAAATGCGCATGGAACATTTTTAATTAGGCCAATTTTTGATATGATTAATAATTCCTAAATTATGAATATTTCATCTTTAAATCTTAACCGCTTTTACATATCTATGGTACTAATCACATATTCAAATTTCAAGCAAATCCATTCAAAACAAAATAAGTTAGGTTTGAAGGTCAACTGTCCCCTTAAACGAAAAATGCCCGAAGGTTGGTTTTGAAACAACCTGTCAACGTGTCAGACGAGAGTGAAGGTGAAGGAGACGGTGACAGCGAGCGGAAGGTATCCCACTCAGACGAAAGAATGTGAAAAAAGAAAAATTCCCTTTTCTTTTGCTGAGTACAATTTAAAAAAAAAATATTTCAATCCAAGTGAACAATCGTTAGATACATTTTCTCCATGGGTTAATATGAGGTGAGCGAATCAATAGGGTAAGTACACAGTAGTTTTATGGCGTGACTAAATTTTCAGGATATCCCTTCATATCCTTTAGGACCAACTTTATGAGGACAGGGTTGGCTATAGATAATCGTAAAAAAGTATTTCTTTCCATACTAAAGGTTTCACCCGAATTTTTCTAAGTCCAACTACTGAATATTTTACCACTCGTCATGGAAATAAATGTGGTCGATATTACCTCTTACTTCAAGCTTTAGAAAACATTTAAAACCCTTTAAAAAATTCACGACTAACCTTCTGTCAGGCGTAACTTTGGAAGTCACATAAACGGGCGCAATGATCCCGAAAGTCACTTTCTGTAAATAAGCTTTATGCAACTATTAAAACCCCTTTATTTTAATTAAATCATCTGGGAACGATATTCTAAAGTGTTTTGTAAAGAAATAAATGGTATAGCATTCCTGGTGTCATTCCTGGAAAGCAATGACACTTTATTAAGAAAAGACATTTTATTCACAATTTATTAACATACTGAAACTTTTTCAGCCTTTCAGGCCTAGGAGATGTATCTATATATACACTGGTGTAAGAAATTAAGAGAATTTGCAGACTTGGACGATTATCTCTAGAACTTCTGTACCGATTTTAAGGAAATTTGATATGTGCATACATTGATACAATGCAAAACAAATAACTATTCAAAAATTGTAATACACACGCATGATCGTGCGTAACACTCGTTGGAGTCGGAAGGTATGAAAAAGCGGTTGCAGAATAAACAAAAAAATGGATTAATAGATGGCGTTATTTAGCAGCAATCGGTTAATTTCAAACTGTAACAGTAAAAATGAGTAACCACCAACTTTTAGATGATGGAATGAGGTGGCGAATTGTTGGGAGGCTAGAAGCAGGCCAATCGCAAGTCCAAATTTGTAGAGAGTTCAATTTAACTCCCAGCGTCGTGTGTAACTTATGGAAACAGTTCCAGGATACGGTATCCATCGAGAGAAAGCCTGGGCAAGGTCGTCCAAGAGCCACGACGGCCAGAGAAGATCGCCATTTGTCGATTATAGCGTGGCGTAACAGGAGTGCTACAGCTTCTCAGCTCTTTCGTGACTTGTATGCAGCCACAGGAACCCATGTATCAAGGGTGACTGTTTCCAAATGACTTCATGAGAGAGGGTTGTTTGCAAGAAGACTTGCTGTTTGCGTCCCGCTCACTTCTACGAACAGGAGAATCCGTTTTTCATGGTGCAGAGAGCATAGAGATTGGAGTATGGATCAATGTGCGACCGCTCTCTTCACTGATGAGTCCCGGTTCACCCTAAACACCGGTTCTCGCCGTACGTTCATATGGAGAGAACCAGGGACCCGCTACCTACCCTCCAATGTCCGCGAAATCGACAATTATGGCGGAGGAGGTATAATGGTCTGGGCAGGCATCATGTTGGATGTCCGCACACCTCTCCATGTCTTTGAAAGAGGCACTGTTACTGGTGTGAGGTATAGGGATGAGGTCTTGGAGCCCTATGTTCGCCTTTTCAGGGGTGCAGTTGCCCGTGAGTTCATTTTAATGGATGATAACGCGAGGCCACATAGAGCTCTTCTGGTCGACGAATTTCTAGAGAATGAGGATATTCGCCGGATGGATTGGCCAGCCATATCTCCAGACCTTAACCCTATAGAGCATGTCTGGGACACTCTGGGGAGGGCAATTGCAACTCGCAACCCCCCTCCGAGAACCATCCAGGGAATGAAAACAGCGTTGCTGAACGAGTGTGATCAATTGCCACAGGAAATGATAAACTGCCTTATTTCAAGTATGAAATCACGCTGCGAGACCTGTATATCTGTAAGTGGGGAGCATACCCTTATTAACCCATCTATTAACCCATCTTTTTTGTTTATTCTGCAACCGCTGTCTCATATCTTCCGACTCCAACGAGTGTTACGCACGATCATGCGTGTGTATTACAATTATTGAACTGTTATTTGTTTTGTGTTGTATCAATGTATGTACATACCAAATTTCATTAAAATCGGTACAGTAGTTCTAGAGATAATCGACCAGGTCTGCAAATTCTCTTAATTTCTTACACCAGTGTATATATAAAACTCGTAGGTATGCGGCACAAATATCGACGATATTTCTACACTCCGAATGGCAACGGCTGCAACTACCGGATGTAAACATTAGCGGCCGTCTGCAATTTAAAACGGCGTGTGGGCAGTCGTGACATTTGTTAGAAGCGCTGATCTTTTGACAATACAGTAACCACCGCTTATAGTGATCACTGGTTATAAGAATCAACCATTTATAAGAATCAATATCGCGAAAACAAAAACAAATGTATTATTTCCATGTTAAAATTTTCGCTTTAAAGAATCAATCCACCGGTTTTAAGAATCAGTTTACGCTCTTCGCTTTCCTTTCATTTTTACAAAAAAAGCCACATAAACCCTCAAAAGGCACGAAGTTCTTTCTTTTTTTAAAAAAAGAAAGATTGATAAGATGGGATGGAATATAGCCGTAAAATTCACATCTTTCTTTGTTAGACATGACATAATAGTTTTTCCTTAAACGCTTTACCCCAACATCGTCCTATTAGCTTGACCCGTCAGCATCTTTACCCGTCCGAGTCCGATTTCACTTTTCTCCACTGACAAACAAAAATAGGGACACTTTTTCCCACCTCCAACACCCTGGTTGCGGCTTCCTGGACCCTAAAGCACATAAATCTTCGGCGAAGTGTCTACTATCATTCACGCAAACGTGACATTAGTAGATTCAGCACGTTATCAAACCAAGAAACGTAAGCTAGAAGGTGAATCTTCGTCTGAGACTATAAATATTGAAGGAGTTATAAACAGCCTCCTGAAAACTTCATTACGTCAAACTACCATAGAAAACTTTTTCTTGCTCCCTTCCTGTAGTTGAAATGTTAAAACTGTTAAGCAGGTATGTTGTAACTTGTAACAAATATTGTATTATTTTCTTCTCTTACTATAATCATGTGAATCTACTTATAGGTCTAAAAATTAAGTTGCACTTTTAAAACTATAAAAAATAATTTTAATAAAAGATAATTAATGTAAATTAAAGAGTATTTTATGGTAAATTATCTAATATATGTATATATAGGTGTGTGTGTGCCTGTCCAAAAACCTAAATTTCGGCTATAAGAATCAACCGCTTATAAGAATCAAAAACTGCAATAACAAACGTGATTCTTATAAGCGGAAATCACTGTATATGTTTCGACCTATCAAATCCAGTGTTTAGTCATGGACAGTGGTATGCAGGTTTATCTAGGGTCCATCCTTTTGATTCTATTACTGCGGTATCTCGTACTTCAGAAATTCTCAACTGTGTATATCAAGATGTTTAACGAATATCATAGTTGTATTCCACACTATATTTTAGTACTTGCTGAATTTTTACTCCATTTTAAAAGTCAAGCTGTTTTCCCAACAATTTATTATTTCATATGATTAAGTGGAGATATCTGTGTTGTGAACAATCTATATATATATATAAAACAGTTCCGTAACTGACTCACTGAGTGACATACAACACACAGACTAAACCGCTGTACCTAGAGGGCTGAAATTTTGCATGGCGATTCTTCTTATAGTGTAGGGGTGCAATAAGAAAGATTTTTAAAAAATTCTTCTTAGATTTTATTAAATTAAATTTTTAAGCTGTTTTTTTAACGTTTTTTAAGTTTGCATTTAAAATAATAATTTGAGGGTTATACAATTTATATCACGAGAAAGATCATAAAAATTCCTTTAAAATGAAATGTTTTTCGAATCTGTACCTCCATTTTCTGATTTTTCGTGAATTTTTAAAGATTAATTTTTAGAATTTAATTTATTAAATGCTGATCACGTGACTATTTCATTGAAAATCGTAAGTGTACGAACACTTTTGGGAGCCACTGTATATACACTGCTGGCCACTGTAAATGCAACACCCTGAAGGAAACATGCAAATAACATGAAATTTACAACATGCATTAGCGGAGGTGCGATATGCAAATGATTAGAATTTCAGCGCAGACGCACATCACGCGCACCTGTGGCGCCACTTCAAAGCGCTATTTAAGGCTTGGAGATTTCGACGATTTCAAGTTCGGCAATTGTGTTTTTCTTGTGGTTTTTTCAAAAAAACGATTAATTATGCCTCGTCGAAAACAGCGATCATCTTTTGATCAAGTATCCGAGTTCGACAGAGGAAGGATAGTGGCCTACCGAGATTGTGGATTATCTTTCAGGGAAATCGGTAGTCGTGTTGGACGAAACCAAACAACTGTAATGCGGATATGTGATCGTTGGATGCAGGAGGGTACGACGGACCGGCGTGTTCGATCGCATCCACCTCAGCGCACCACTTCACGTGATGACAGGCAAATTGTGCGCATGGCAGTGACGGATCGCTCAGTCACATCACGAACCATAGCACAGCACATGCAGTCTGTAACGCATCATCCAGTGTCTGCGCGTACCATTCGACGCCGTTTACAGCAGAGTCGTCTGTCCGCAAGTCGTCCATTGCTTTATCTACCCTTGACGCAGAACCACAGACGTTTCCGCCGCCAATGGTGCGATGACAGAAGAATGTGGACGGCAGAATGGAATGAAATTGTCTTTACTGACGAGTCACGCTTCTGTCTGCAACACCACGATGGTCGCATTCGAGTCTGGAGACACCGTGAAGAGAGGATGCTGAACAGCTGCGTTATGCACCGCCACACTGGTCCTGCACCGGGTATTATGGTATGGGGCGGTATTGGATATCACTCTCGAACACCTCTAGTACGCATTGCCGGTACTTTAAACAGTCAGCGCTACATCTCCGAGGTGTTGGAGCCAGTTGTCCTTCCTTACCTTCAGGGCTTGCCCACAGCCATATTTCAACAGGATAATGCGCGACCACACGTGGCACGCATTGTCCAACGGTTCTTCGTCAATCGCCAGATTGAATTGCTTCCCTGGCCGCCTCGCTCTCCGGATCTTTCGCCGATAGAAAACATGTGGTCCATGGTTGCTCTACGATTGACACAGATTCCATCCCCAGCTGCCACAGCAGATCAACTTGCGCAACGTGTGGAAGCTGCTTGGTCTGCTGTACCCCAAGAACTCATCCAAAGTCTCTTTGAATCAATGCCGAGGCGTGTGGCAGCGGTGATATCCAACAATGGCGGCTACTCTGGCTACTGATTTTGGCAGGAACCACACTTCACAGAAGTCTATAAATTTAATCATTTGATACTTGGTCAACATGTTATCTACAAAATAAATTTTGTTGTGATATCTCTTGTCTTTCTTGGTGTTGCAATTTGGGTGGCCAGCAGTGTAGATAACAATTTAGAATAATATAACCAATATAAAAAACGCCGTTTAACATTCTTCTCATATCAAATATAAATTGTTTTCTGTCGTGGCTCTTCCTTGTATGTGGACATTCCCCGATGGCTCTTAACACTGTTTATCTTAGTGATCCCTTTGATATATCGCCGAACAACAACGGATTATCGACTTAAGATGGCTGATGCTGTGATGTCTTACCTTTCTGATGTTTCAGTGCTTTAAAACCTAGTTTCATGAACAGAAATCATTGATAAGAAATAGCATAAAAGACCTTTTGGCTACGTGGAGAAAAGGAGTATATATGATACTAGCTGAAAACCCTCGCTTCGCAACGGAGTACATTCAAATTAAATGCAACGGTCAATGTATGCAATTAATACCAATATATATATATATATATTTATAATAAATGCGACGATCAATGTATGCAATTGATATAATATATATACATATATATATATATATATATATATATATATATATATATATATATATAAATCGTAAGAGATATTTTTTTTTTTAATAATATCCAATCGTCTGCTGCATTAGAAAGAAAAAAAAAATTTTTTTTTTGTCTATTTAGTTGTTACGCACGTGACGATAAATTTATTGAAAGTACCAGAAAAAGGAATCACGTGATCAGCATTTAATAAATTAAATTCTAAAAATGAATCTTTAAAAATTCACCAAAAAATCAGAAAATTGAGGTAAAGGTTCGAAAAAAATTTCATTTTAAAGGAATTTTTAGGATCTTTCTCGTGATATAAATTTTATAACCCTCAAATTATTATTTTAAATGCAAACTTAAAAAAAGTTACTAAAACAGATGAAAAATGTAATTTAAATAAAAATCTAAGAAGAAGGTTTCGAAAATTTTTCTTACTACACCCCTACACCATAAGAAGAATCGCCATGCAAAATTTCAGCCCTTTAGGTCCAGCGGTTTGGTCTGTGCGTTGTATGTCAGTGAGTCAGTTACGGAACTGTTTTATATATATAGATTAAATATATTAATTAAAAAAATATTTTCATTGAAACCTTTTTATAAACATTACATTTTATTTAACGATGTACATAAAACTAAAGAGGTAAGTTTTTACATTCAGTTTGAACTAGATGTACATTACTGTATTTTAATATTTTTTTGGATAATGTCCAATCGTCTGCCGCGTTAGAAAAAAAAATATTTTTTTTGTCAATTTATTTAGTTGTTATGCACGTGACGATAAATTAATTTAAAGTATCACAAAAAGAAAAGAAAACCACGTGATCGGCATTTAATAAATTCTATTCTAAAATGGAATGTTTAAAAATTCACCAAAAATCAGAAAAAAGGTAAAGATTCGAGAAAGATTTCATTTTAAAGGAAATTTTTATGATATTTCTCTTGATATAAATGTTATAACCCTCAAATTATTATTTTAAATGCTAACTTTAAAGAATGTTACATAAACATCTTAAAATTGTAATTTTAAAAACTCTAAGAAAAATTTTTCAAAAATCTTTCTTATTGCACTCTTACACTATAAGAAGAATCGCCATGAAAAATTTCAGCCTGTTAATTAAAATATTGTTACATTATACTAAGAAATCTCAAGAAAACGGGATGTATGAAACCAAAGCGAAAGTTTCTACATTCAGTTTGTAGCGAAATGTTCACCAATTATAATGTTCACTGTTTAAGGTGACTGCCTACGTTTGGAGCCAATTTTTTAAAAAAAATGTTTTTTTAAGGATTTTTTGGTCTCTTGTTGTAAAACAGCATTTAAAAATAAAAAATAAAAAATAAAAAAAACTTTGCTGTAAATACCATACTTTTTTTTATAAATTCGTCAATTTGAAGTAATTTTTAATGAAATTTAGCTAAAACTCTTATCACTCTGAACAAAATTCTAATGATACTATTTTAATTTCCTTCTTACACATGATACATATAACAGTTATCTTCAAAATGACCTACAATCTAAGAGAAATTTTAAAATGCAAAAATAATAGAGACAATTTTATGTTCCAATATGAAAATTTTTTCCCAATTCGTCATTCCTTTCTTTATAAAAACAGCCCCAAGCAAAAAACTATTTATTATACATCAATTATTGTACGTCATTTCATTAACAATAGCATCTAAATCATTTCCTGAAAATTTTATCAAATTATATGCATTATTATGTGAAATATCATGATAACGGTAGAGATTTTTGCTAAAAAACATAATTCTGAGAAAAACGCCTTTAAAGTTCTTTGTCACTTCAATTTTGTATTAGACGAAGTTTTTTAAAATAGCTATAACTCTGCTTCTAATTGATGTAGAATGAAAATCTAAGCGGTTTTGAAAAGAGAAAAGATTGATTTACAAGATTCTTGCAAAAAATAAAATTGACCAAAATGGTCAAAAAATGGACGCATTTAAAATTGTTTGTCACTTAAATTTTGTATTAGACGATGTTTTTTAAAATAGCTATAACTCTGCTTCTAATTGACGTAGAATGAAATTCAAAACTGTTTTGAAAAGAAAAAAGATTGAATTACAAGATTCTTGCAAAAAATTAAATTGATCAAAATAGTCAAAAAATGGCATTTTCAACGTAGGCAGTCACAATAAAAATTATCTTACTGAAATTTAATCATTTTTTCTTTGGTGTTTAATAATGCTCAATAACATTAGAGCATACAGATTTAAATTTTACCCGTTAAAATAAAAAAGGATTAATGACATAATTGAAATTAATTCATTTTTAGTTTAAGGCTGCTGTGTACTAATCTTATTGGATTAACTCACCTCAATGTTAACCTATCGAGAAAATGTGTCCAAAAATGGCCGAGTTGGATTTAAAGATTGTTTTTTAAATTGTACTCCGCAATAGAGAAAGAAATTTGACAAATTGGGGAATTTTTCGTTTTTTTTAAATACAAATAATATTTTAATATTCGGGGGGGGGGGGGGGGGAATCTCGTCTAGTGTTTTAAATGCCCATGAATCCCTTTGGTGAAAAATTTATGAAATAATTACAAGATAAAAGGAACTTTTTATACACCATGTTTTAAAATTTTCTGTTGAATCATATAAACTTGACAATTCTATGTATTAATAAATACTTTTTCAACAATTTTTTGATTAATTATCCCATCAACTTGAAAGAAAATGAAGTTAATTGGAAGTTAACTTGCGTTTAACTTTTCGCTCCCGTTCCGGCCGACAGATGGCTGCACCAGTCTACAAAACAAGATTAACTGAAAATAATAAAAACATGGTAAAAGTCTGCTTAAAGATGGATAAAAGTATTAATAAAATGCATTGTCATCGTGTCCTGAGCTATTCTAAAAGTTTCAAATGTCTAGCTAATCGGGAAGTTAGTTAAAAATCGATTGCAACATTTGTACTGGACAAACACACACACAACACAAACAAACAAGAAAGCAAGTTAATAAAAACATGGCAATAATGAATGCTGTTGCAAGGTGCAGAAAAGCTCAGGCTATCTATAATTACCATTTTTATTGGATTATCCGCATTTATGTAGCTATCAATAGTAGACAATTTTTCTCGATAGGCGTAGCATGCTTTTAACTTTTTTTTTTAATTTTTTTTTTTTTTTTTTTTTTTTTTTTTTTGGGGGGGGGGGGGTTGAGGGGCACGCATCGAATTCAGTTAGGACCCTCCTCAACGAATTGACTACCGGATGGTCTTTAAAATATAAAATATTATGATTCTTGAAATTGAATAACAATAGAATTGATGTTTGAGTAGTATTCAAAAGTTATACAATGAGAAAAATAAATATAATATAAATAAAATGAAAAAAAAAGATGTAGCATAGAATTATTGTTATGGATCATATCATTGTTAAAAAATATGTTAAGGCTAAAGACATAATCGGAATGTTCAGTTTCACAGTTTAAAAAGGCGGAAAAGAACAAACTTTCTTAAAAGTTTTCTGCATTTTTCTGATTTAATTGAACTTCTTTTAACATTATAATTTATTTCAAGTTAAGTTGGGGAGGGGGGGGGGATGCTACGCTTATGATTTTCTCCATAGGTTAACACTGAGGGGAGCTAATCCACTGAGGGGGTTAGCACACGGGAACCTTAAAGAGTAATTTGATTCACACCAAAAACCTTGTGACATTCAGTAATACACGAAAATCCATAATCCAAACAATGTCCGATCCCAGTCAGCCCAGAAAATTAGTTATCTAAAACATATAAAACTGTTAACATATAAACATATAAAACTGTATAAACATATAAACATATAAAACTGTTATATAAAACAGTTCTGTAACTGACTCACTGACATACAATGCACAGACTAAACCGCTGGACCTAAAGGGCTGAAATTTTGCATGGCGACTCTTCTTATGGTGTAGGGGTGCACTAAGAGAGATTTTTGAAAAATTCTTCTTAGATTTTTTTAAATTAAATTTTTAAGCTGTTTTTGTAACTTTTTTTAAGTTTGCATTCAAAATAATAATTTGAGGGTTATAAAATTTATATCACGAGAAAGATCCGAAAAATTACTTTAAAATGAAATTTTTTTCGAACCTTTACCTCGATTTTCTGATTTTTGGTGAATTTTTAAATATTAATTTTTAGAATTTAATTTATTAAATAACGATCACGTGATTTCTTTTTCTGGTACTTTAAATAAATTTATCGTCACGTGCGTAACAACTAAATAGACAAAAAAAACACATTTTTTTCTTATTTTCTAATGCAGCAGACGATTGGATATTATCCAAAAAAAATAAAAATCCCTTACGATTTTATATATATATATATATATATATATATATATATATATATATATATATATTACATCAATTGTATACATTGATCGTTGTATTTATTATAAATATATTTAAACATATTTTTGGCATTAATTTCATACATTGACCGTTGTATTTAATTTCAATGTACTCCGTAGCGAAGTGCGGCTTTTCAGCTAGTTGTACATAAATTAGTTAAATTTCTGTAAATTAGTCATTACATTTCCGCGATTACAGTATTTTTGATAGATTTACATTTTAATAAATTTTTAAAAAATAACTATCCAGACTTAATTATAAAAAAAATTTCATGTTAAAAATTAAAATTGAATCGTTAACTTTTCCGAAACATTTAAATGCAGTTAAGCATGTATCGATAACACTAAAACAGCATTCTTCCCACATAAAGGCGACAATGGACCTTCAGACTGACAAAAATATGTCCCCAAAACGATTTTTTTTCTTCTTCCAGAAAATGATTCTGCAACTCATCAGCATTAAAATAAAAAATATATATGTTGATCCAATCATTATTAGCTGTGTTATAAGTATTTTTTTCAAACGTAAACAATGGAAATGTTAGTCAAATTAAAACTTTAAATGCCATTTTCTCAAAACAAGTTTTCATGTCGTTTCGCTAAGTTCAAAATGTTCCATGCTTCATAATTTTTCTTGAATTTTCATAAAATTTCATAAAATAATTATTTATATATGTTAGAATAAAACTTAGTACTCAATTCATTATACTATTGTAAAACAACTTAAAATTTTTACAATTGAAAAAATTTTTTTGATAAAATTTTGCATAAAATGACCTATTTTTTATCGATTTTTTTACTAGTTTTTGTAAATATGATTGTAAATCAAATATTGCTATTAACTTTTATTATAACTATATAAAGCTAGCTTAAGAGAGAAAAATTAGATATATGAGACAAAAATTGATGCGCATGGAGCATTTTTAAATAGAGTAATTAACAAACTAATTTTAATTAATATCTTAATTAATTACAGTCTAATTTTTTTTCTTAAATTTAGAATTTTCATCTCTAAACCACACTGTTTAAGCATACAAAATTTCATAGCAATTGGTTAATAAATAAAAAATAGTTTTGTCGCCTGTAAGGTGACAAGGGACATTTAACCTTGTTTTTTTTTAAACATTCAATACTAGAAGGTAACCCGTCATTTTGACGTCATAATACTAATAATGACGTCATAATGGAAAAAAGTATATGAAAGTTAAAAAATATCCCGAATTATCTAACAGTATTGCATTTAATCCACACTTTGTAAAAGCAAACCCTTTCACTATTTTTTATTTATTTTGTTTTTCATGCGATTTTAGTAGTAGACTGCCATTCAACCCGTCATTTTGACGTCATAATACTTATAATGACGTCATAATGGAAAAAGTATATGAAAGTTAAAAAATATTCCGAATTATCTAACAATATTGCATTTAATCCCCACCTTGTAAAAGCAAACCCTTTCATTATTTTTTATTTATTTAGTTTTTCATGCGATTGGAGTAGTAGACTGCCATCCAGTGTTTTACAGCTCACTACGCGATATGAATACTTGAGCTACTTGATTCATTCACATTCAAGTTTGTTTACTTTCAGAATTCATCGCAAAAGTAAACAGATTTTTAAAAACTGTTAAATATACAGCTAAAAACATCCAATTTTTTTTAGTTCTGAATGTTTTATAGAAAAATAGGCTGAACAAACGTGATTTGATGGAGAAGATATTAGTTTTTAGGTAAGAAAAAATTCTGATCCACATCTGAAATTGAAATTAAGCCTAACCGGCATTTTGTTTATTGAGGGCTTCAATTGAAAGATGAGTACAGCCCGGAAGTGTTATACAGAGAAAAGGGCTATTATATATATAATTGTACTCTGCATACAAAAGAAGAATAATTGATATTATTTTCTAGTACATTGAGTACACTTCGAATTCACAAATAAGTATTTTGTAAGAATAAGACCTGTTTCAAAAAAATCTTCAAAAATTCTAAAATTTTTCAAAATGTTCCATGTGCATTTATCCTCTCCTGATTTCTTCTAAATTTCTCAAGATTTTTCATTGAAGTGTTTCTCACAAAACTGTGCATAATTCTTTAAAGTCGCAAACATTTTTCAAATTTAAAGACCCATAAAATAAAGTGAAAACATGCAAAAGCATAAAAAAAATAACGAGCAGTTTGGAAAAAAAAAATATTTAAAACTTTAGATCCATACAAAAAAAAATAATAATAAATGCGCAATTATATTTATACACATATGGTAAACTTAAAATAAACAATTTTAAGTTTTTAATTGATATGAAATGCGCATGGAGTATTATGAAAAATGCTAGAATTTTTGAAAAACAGGTGTTATTTTGCAAAAAAAAATCCTTATTTTGAATTCTTGGCATCTTGAAAGTAGTAAATAAGAAAATTAATTATCCTCATCTATATATATAAAACAGTTCCGTAACTGACTCATTCATTCACTGACTGACTGACATACAACGCACAGACCAAACCGCTGGACCTAAAGGGCTGACATTTTGCATGGCGATTCTTCTAATAGTGTAGGGGTGCACTAAGAAAGATTTTTCAAAAATTCTTCTGAGATTTTTTAAAATTAAATTTTTAAGCTGTTTTTTAAACTTTTTTTTACGTTTGCATTTAAAATAATACATCCAGGGTTATAAAATTTACATCACGAGAAAGATCATGAAAATTCCTTCAAAATGAAATTTTTTTCGAATTTTTACCTCCATTTCCTGATTTTTGGTGAATTTTTAAAGATTAAATTTTAGAATTTAATTTATTAAATGCCGATCACGTGATTTCTTTTTCTAGTACTTTCAATGAATTCATCGTCACGTGCGTAACAACTAAATAGACAAAAAAAAATTTTTTTTTTCTTTCTAATGCAGCAGACGATTGGATATTATCCAAAAAAAAAATGCATATCCCTTACGATTTTTTTATAAATATATATAGAGAGATAGATATATATTTTACATCCATTGTATACATTGATCATCGCATTCATTATAAATATATATATTTATTTTTTTGGCTTGAATTGCATACGTTGACCGTTGTATTTAAATTGAATGTACTCCGTAGCGAAACGCGGGTTTTTAGCTAGTTTTGTATATAGAGTTAAAAATTCAAATTAAAAAATTCTATGTGGAAGGTCCCCTGCCCCCTTAACATCACATCACTATCCCCGTTTCTAAATTCTTCCCCCAAGTGACGAGCCAGATATGACGAGCCAGAGTAATAAGACAGGAGGAGGAAATGAGACGGTGAAAACCTCGCTTCCCGATTCGGATACTAACTCGACGAAAATCTTCCCTGCACTTCCGAAATTAAAAGAATTCTACATACAGGACCGCGACACCCCGCCGAGGGAATGAGACAGCCCGAAAACTCAAACGCATCCTCTCTTTGGAACGAACCCCCTCCTCGACTGCAGCGCCGCCACACACACACCGGGTCGATGCGACCAACGCTCAGGCAGACGATCTCGAATTCGGAACATGAACACGATTCGACGCAGACTCTAAATCCTTTCATTCCTTCCTTTTCCCTTCATTGTTCTGAAACATACCAATGGAACACTTTAATGTCGATAGAGCCTTGTGCGGGACGTTCTGTGGAACTTATCGTGCGGCGGAGTAAAGTGTGTGACAACCGCTGCAGTGGCAGACGATATGATTTGACAGGGGCAGCTGTTACTCCCCGAGTTCCAGAACTGTTCTTTTTTTTTTTTGTGTTTTTTAGTTTGTGTCAGTGGTGTGCGGTAGAGTTAAAGAGGTTTTTATTCGATTTCCTGTCGCGTTGTGTTTCGATGCACTTGTGATCCCTTCGGAATCAGTTTGGATTCGAAAACCGAACTTATTGATTCACAGGACCAAACGGAGCAATAAAGATATATAATTTCCTAACTTCGCAATAACTTCAAGATTCCTCTCTCGATACTGTTTTCGATTATACTTCACGAATACTACTAACTACTACAATCGAAAGATTTCAATCGAAAATATTGGGGAAGAACTACGTACAGCTTGACGTACCGGAAATCCTAACGATAACTTCGCAATAATAATAAAAAAAAAATAAAATAAATACGGCAATAGTTTACATATAACGTGTTATAAAATTTTCTAAGAGAGTATTTTACAACAGTGAAGACGACATTTGTCAGACAAATTTATATATGTTTAAAGAAGAGAGATTCACACAAATACATTTTTGATAAGTATATCACAAACAATAACAAAGCTGGAAAACAAAATATCCTGATTGTGCGCAGTAAGAGCGAAAAAATTAATACTACACGGATTAATAAAACGTTGTTACTGTGAATTGGTGAAAAAGGAAATATTTACCAGCTCATCGTGGAAAAAAAAAATATTTTTAGCCACTTGAGATAAAAAAGATATTTTTAGGCACTTGAGATATGTATAAAAAGTAAACAAGCGCCTAAAATAAATAAATATTTAACTAAGATCAAACCAAACTTTCACCAAACCAATCAAATTCATTCTGCGTGTAGATAAATCTGTTGTATATATATCCTCTACTTCCGGTAAGTACGAAATTTCTATTTCATTTGCCTTTTGAAATGGATGTAGTAGATATTTGAGTCACTGTTGCATGCAATCCCTCTGCTAGCTCCTATTCTCTGTCTGTGTTTCCCCGCTTCATTCATAAATTTTGTATCTTTGATACTCGTTTTAAGTGGGCGGCTTCTATTTTTAGCGTCGAAGTTCTGAATTTTGTATCGCATGAATGCGCGTTGGTGTCTGTATATGGTGTGGGAAAACTTTTTTTTTTTTTTTTAATATTAGAAATTCTAAGTGGTGACTCTTGTATTCGACCTATGTGGGTAAATTGTGCACGCAAAAATTAATTTATCGTACAAAATTTGTTTCAGTAGTGTCGAGTATATCCGTTAAAAAAATATTCCTAACATATTTCATATGTCGCGTGTAAAAAAAATGCTCAAGTTATTTTTACAAAATAAAATACAGAAATATCGTAAAATGTCCATGCTCCGGTATGTTTTATTTTTCTGGTTAAAACTTTACTTTTATTTATGCTACGTGTATCGCATTCAAATGCTTCTCAAAAAGCTAAATTTTTATGTTTTGTTTAATATACATTAACGAGTACGGAAACAGTAAGTAAACCCTCTCAAACCGTCAAAAGTATCCAGAATTGGAGCTTGAGACATTTTAAATGAGTCGTCATTAAGGATCGTAATGATCATGATTCTTAGAAGTTGATTAATCATACATGCGAATGTCCTGTTTTTAAATCATGAACTTTCACCATTACAGATGATATAAATGTCTTTCAATGGCGAACGATTTGAAAAAGAGTAAATCTCTTTATTATATCTGTATCATTAATTATTTTTGCCAGAGGATTGACTAAATGCAAATGTAATGTAGTTAAATTTTGCCTTAATGGATTAAAAAAATTACGCGCTTTCTTTAAACCATTAAGTATAATTTCGAATACCCAAGAACATTAATAAATGAATATAGAGATTTGAATATGGTGTGTTTTAGAAAGTCAAATAGGTATGAAATTTTAATAATTTTTTATCCTTTTGTTTGGAGAATATTAACAAAATAATTTATCAGAACTACATAAAATAAAATTTTAACATTCAGTCAGAAATGGGACATTTAGGAAAGTTTTCTAATTTTATAAAATTTCTATAAATATCTTTAAAAATGACGTTTTGTAAGAATCTTTTATTTAACATTTGATAAGACATAGGACTATGAATAGTGTTATAAATTCGTGTATATAATATACATAAATATATTTTTAAAAATATAAAAAACAGTAACTGCCATTTCATGTATTCATTAACAGAATTAATTTATATAATTTTTCTCTAATTAGAAATTTTTAATGTATGACAAGAATTATATCGTTCAAGTGTTCTTTAAGTCGCTCTCCACTAAAAAAATTAAAAATATCAAACTTTCGTCTCGCGAATTATTAAATACTAAAAGTTTTCACTAAACCATGCAAATGTTCAATGTCTAACCATGTTTTTTGATTATGCTGCATTTCAGTAAGTGAAAGACAACAATTTAGTACGCCATACGTCTTATAATGAATGAGAAATATCTAATATAATTCGCTCTATCGCCTATGTACATATGAATTTAACCAACGTACTATTGCATGACATAAATCAAAATACATGGTATCCGGGCTTAAAATATCCTAAAGTCATGGCTTATATCTTGTATTTTTACGGGACTACCCATTAGAATTTTTAAAAAACATTTAAATAGAAAGAAAATCACACCAAATTTTTAAATCAATCATAGATTTCAATCATCTATATATGTATATAAAACAGTTCCGTAACTGACTGACTGACTGACTCACTGACATAACGCACAGACCAAACCGCTGGACCTAAAGGGCTGAAATTTTGCATGGCGATTCTCTTCTTATGATGTAGGGGTGCACAAAGAAAGATTTTTGAAAAATTCTTCTTAGATTTTTTTTAATTAAATTTTTAAGCTGTTTTTGTAACTTTTTTTAAGTTTGAATTTAAAATAATAATTTGAGGGTTATAAAATTTATATCACGAGAAAGATCATAAAAATTCCTTTAAAATGAAATCTTTTTCGAATTTTTACCTCCCTTTTCTGATTTTTGGTAAATTTTTAAAGATTAATTTTTAGAATTTAATTTATCAAATGCTGATCACGCGATTTCTTTTTCTGGTACTTTTAAGAAATTTATCGTCACGTGCATAACAACTAAATAGACAAAAAAAAATTTCTTTCTAATGCAGCAGACGATTGGATATTATCCAAAAAAATAAATATCCCTTACGATTTTTTATAAATAAATATATATATATATATATATATATATATATATATATATATATATATATATATATATTACATGAATTGTATACATTGATCGTCGCATTTATTATAAATATATATATTTATTTTTTTGGCATTAATTGCATACATTGACCGTTGTATTTAATTTGAATGTACTCCGTAGCGAAGTGCGGGTTTTCAGCTAGTAGAATCATAGATTTCGATGTGTGCATCTTTTGTAGCACGTCAAACGTATAAATGGTAATCCACTTCTCTCCAAGTGTTTCGTACCATATCAGGAGTTATTACTCGACTTGCTTCAATGATACGCTTCTTCAACTCATCCACAATTTCAATTATTTGTTTATACACAACGGGTTTAATGAATCCCCAAACAAAAAAGTCATATAACTCCTGATATGTTACAAAACACTTGGAGAGAACTGGATTACCATTTAGACGTTAGTCGTTCTACAAAAGGTGTACACATCAAATACTGTGATACTATGTTCGAAATCTACGATTGGTATTAAAACTTGGCGAGATGTTCTTTCTATTTAAATAATTTTTTTAAATTCTAATGGGTATTTCGGTACAAATAAGTCATGACTTTTAGATACCTTTAGCCTGGACACCCTGTATAAATGACAGCTGATATTTCATTATTGTGAAAGTGGCGGGAAGAATTTAAATTCGAAAAGAAGTTTTTTTCTGTGTGTGATTATTTTTTTCTTCTAATATTGTATTGAATTTAGTAAGGACATTATATGAGTAGAATTTACTTGAATTATCCAACGAAATCAAATCATGAATTATCAAACACAAAAGCATGCATAGAGTATAATCTTGCGCATTCATGACATACATTTTCTACTCGAATGAAGATGCCACTAGGGCTGACTTATACAAGGTGCGCCCATAAAGTAACCGGGCATTTTTTTTATAAATAAGAAAAATATGACTCACCTTCAAAAAAATTTATCTCCTTCAAATTAATCGCCAAAGGAGTCTATAAAATTTTTCCAACGTTTCTCCAAGTCATCGAAACACTGTTTATAGGCGTTGGAACTAACCTTTCACAAAATACGCGTAACATTTCATTTAATATCCGAGACGTTTGAAATCACTGTACTTTCATGGATTTTGCATTTTTTGATTACAAAGGATTTATTCACCACGAATTTGTTCCTGAAAACCAAACAATTAATCAGTATTTTTACAAGGAGGTGCTTTTTCGATTAAGAAACAGGTAGGGATGCGACATCGATGTCGATGTTTTAAACATCGATTTATTGAAGCCGATGTTTTTTTAACATCGATGTTTTGTACTCGATGTTTTACGTTGTCTCGATGTTTTTTTAAATGAAAAAGTACCGTAAGAAAAAAATTTACCACGTAGCATAATTTTCACACTCAGTAAATGTAAGTCTGAATTCTTAAAAGGACGAATACAAAAGGGGGGAATGATTCCTTAGCAAACAGACAAATGGCAATTAACAACCAATGAACCAATCAGAGCGCTCGGAATGTTCCTCACACTCCAGAACCTTCCATGGGGTTTTATTTTATAAATAGTATATACACGAGTGCATCCATTTATGTTTTTGTTTTGTTCTAGTTTTATATAAGTTGACGTTAATATTATTAGTAAGATGCCTCCCAAAAGTACCGTTTGGAAATATTTTTACGAAACCACTGAAAAATTGGCGAAATGCAATATTTGCCTTAAGTCCCTCAAAACTTCTGGCAATACCACGAATTTATCTGGACATTTGAAGGCAAAACATGCCGGTATTTACAACGAGTATTTTGAGTCATCAATGTAGCCCAAAGCAACCAAGTTTTTGTCATTTGTGCCTGCCCAATCAGAGAGTAAAATTAAATCACCCCCTCCCCCCACGACTAACGGAAGTAACATTAATGTTAGAGATTACTAAACCAGTTTTAAAAAATGGATGTTCTAAAACATCGATGTTTAAAAACATCGATGGTTTTTGGGCGATGTTTTATTAGCATCGATGTTTTGTTATCGATGTCGCATCACTAGAAACAGGATAAGGCGAGTTAGGAAGGAACAGTTTGATTCTGGGCAATGGTTTCTTTCACACGATAATGCTAGGCCCCCATACAACAATTTCTGTACAACAATATCTTGCTAGGCATTCAATTTCTGTGATAAATCACCCAACCTATTCCCCCGACTTATCGCCAGCTGATTTTTTTCCTTTTTCCGAAGCTTAAGATGACGACGAAAGGACAGAGATTCGAAAACGTCACGGACATTAAATCAAATGTTACGCGTATTTTGCGAACGGTTAGTTCCAACGCCTATAAACAGTGTTTCGATGACTTGGAGAAACGTTGGAAAAATTGTATAGACTCCTTTGGCGATTATTTTGAAGAAGATAAATTTATTTGAAGGTGAGTCATATTTTTCTTATTTATAAAACATTGGCCTGTTACTTTATGGGCGCACCTTATATTACGAAGGCATTACATTACATTAGTGGTTAAAAATTATATAAAATATAGGACTCGATTTTTACTCTTAGAATTCAAAAAGAATGCAGTAACTTTTTATTCATCTTTTTCCTGCTAATTGTATTTCAAAACTTTGTTGAATTTCGGAAAACATTAACATTTTTAAGTATAATTTTCATCTTTTCCACTCCATGGATGAGGGTGTTAAGTTACTGGGTGGAAACTAAACGCACCTTGAATGACCACCCAACTTTTATAAAGAATTAAACTAAGGTAGTCGACACTAGAAATATTTTGACTTATTTGATAAATTCTCATAGGATAAAAGAATGTATAGGATAAAAGAATATATATACTTTTACCTATTGGCCGCAATATTCAGTATTTTTAATCTCTAGCCCTGTTTACACTTATATATGTCTCTATCACGTG